>JBAIZL010000004.1:221607421-221689921 GCA_036971475.1 Prosapia bicincta
AGATTATGCAACACTGTTTTCTTGTATACACTTATCACTTTCACTTATGTACTTAAACAAGAATCTTACTTGGTATTTATGCGAGTACTTTCAGAGACTGAGTATATATATAATCCTTGTTACAATGATTGGCCAACTAATGATGAAGTAACATATGATTGTTATCCAATCACTGATAAAGGCAACACCGTCACCGCAACTAGTCTGTATTAATAAACTACTGTGACGTGAGATTTTGAATAAACTCTCTCAACATTTACCGTTGTGTATTGTTCTCACTAGCTAAGCTAAAACTAACTTCAAATTATTTTAAACCTGCTTTAAAGATGAGCATGACCTGTTTGGTTTCGATTGTTATTGTAGTTGAAGCAGCTAAAGCAAAAACTAACTCTGCTTGCAGCCCTGATAATTAATTAAAGCTCATGCAGTGCTGTCACGTGACAGTTCTCTTACATTATAACTTGGAGCAATAGTGCGGACTTGGAGTTAAATGGCGTTGAAATGCAATTAACTCTCCATTACTGATCGTGGCCGTTCCATGCGGAATAGAGCAACCCGGCGGGACAGTTCATTTGTTTTGTTTAAAGAACAGATAAAATTCATTTGTCTTGAGTGACAAGAGTTTACAATTTAATGCGTAAAAGCAATGGGAGAACGATATATATATATATATATATATATATATATATATATATATGACGATTTGACATATTCCTTCACGGATTTTATGAACAAAATACGGTCAAAATGAATAGATGTACTCCGGACATTAACTATTCAGACATACACACACGCTCGCACCTGTGAGAGTTTTTCTATATGTATTTAAATATATAACCTTTCATTTCCTACCTTAAATTACATTACAGATCAACACGCAAGTAAACTAATCGTAAAAGGTTTTCAATACAGTCATTTACATAGGAACAGTTGACTAGAATTTCAATGCTAGATGTGATTCTGGCTAAACGTCGGAATTTC
The DNA here is from genome assembly GCA_036971475.1 of Prosapia bicincta. Taxonomy (NCBI): domain Eukaryota; kingdom Metazoa; phylum Arthropoda; class Insecta; order Hemiptera; family Cercopidae; genus Prosapia; species Prosapia bicincta. The sequence continues at coordinate 221,608,403 of JBAIZL010000004.1, forward strand.
GATTTCATCCACTACAATAAGAACGGATGTCAACTATTCACCATCATAATCATCATCAAGTAGGCCTATATATATATATATATATATATATATATATATATATATATATATATGTACTTAGTGGCCTTTCACTATATGTACTTAAACAAGAATCTTACTTGGGATTTATGCGAGTTATCTTTCAAAGATTGATAGTATCTTCATTGTAGAGCATCAACTGAACGGGGGTGTTGTAGTAGACTGTCAGCTGTGTTGAATTTCCGTTGTCACGTGGTGTACCGTTATTGTTCTACTTTCGGATTCACTCCACTGTGGGAGCTTTGAAGTTTGTCTTGGGGTTAATTTTGTCTATTATGTTGAATAATTTATCGTTTTTTAATTTTATCGGTATTTGTTCGTTTATGGTAATATTTTTATGTTTATAAATTTGTAATTGTTCCCAGATTGTCATTTTGAGGCTTTTTTATATTTTTTTATTAGGTTTATGTTGAGAGTGTATGTTTGTTTGTTTTTTGGCATGTGTAGCTAAGTTTGAGTTGAAAATGTGAGGTTTGATGTATGAATTGAGGTTTTCTTGATATCTGTCTTTTAATTTCTTTTTTGTTTGGCCTAAGTATATTTTGTTACTATCTGGGCATTCGATTTTATATACTCTGTTATCAAGTGTGGGCATATTTTCTCCGATTGGTTTATTTTATTGATTATGTTTCCTGTATTTTTGTAAGCTATGTTAATATACGTAATTATTTTTTAGTATTTTAGTTATTCATTTTATGTTGTATCCTGTGTATGTGAATGTGGCCCATTTCGTTGTTGTTTGTAGTTCGATTTTAGGTTGTTTTTAATTTATTTAATAATTTAAATTCTAATTTATCTATAGTTCTTTTGTTGTATCTATTTGTTTGGGCTATTTGATATATTATTTGTTTTTGTTTGGCTTTTTCTTCATTTTTTAATGGTAGTTTTAACATTCTGTATAAGAGTGAGTTGTAAGCAGCCATTTTATGTTGGGGGGGATGAATATAGTAGTTTGGTATTGTATTAATGGTTTGTGTGGGTTTCCTATAAATTGAGTATTCAATGTTACTTGTATTCTGGTTATTGTTAGGTCTAGATAGTTTATTTTATTGTTTACTTCTTCCTCCATAGTGAATTTTATGTTAGGGTGTAAGTTGTTGATTACATTTAGGATGATATTATTTATTGCTTTATTTTGTGAGATGTATAATGCATCGTCAACATATCGTATCCATAACTATGCCGTTCATGGAAAATAATTAGAATAAAATCGGATCACAATATAAATATTAGAAACATCAAACTTTGAAGATAAAACATATCGTTAAATGTTTAAATAGCATAAGAATTCTGTACTGCACATAAAAAAATATAGAAATATTTAATTTTAATAAAGTAAATTTATTATTTTAAGAATTTAGTTTCACGTGCTAATAAAATTAAATTACCAGTTTTACTCCTATAATGTGAGTAAATTGTAGGAAAGTGTGTTCACTGAAATGTCCGTGCCACAGTAATATTTCATTATAACCGAACGCCAATAGTGTGGCAAGCGTGTTTAGGTGGCAGTGAAATGCAATTAGCTCCCCATTAGCGATCAGGTTTGAGGTGGTGGCGCCTCTTTCTGCGTTCAACTTTTGTTTACAAACAGAATAAAATTTTCAAACTTTTAACTAACTACGGCTGATATTCACAAACAAGCGATTTCTTCAGTTCTGTTTCCGACTCCCGCTTTCTTTAATTCTTTAGTGTAAAATTCTTTAGTGTACAAGATGGTTGTGGTTTCTATAGTCAACCAGGTTAAATAGGCCGTTCTGCTAATCATAGTTAAAGGAAATAAAAATGGATACGCAAACAGGATAACTTTCTTGATAACAGATTCGACTTTAAAAAATGAACCCGAAAATAAAATGTTTACTTACTAAAAAGTAAAAAATAATTTTCCGATTACGAAAACAATATTTATCATAGGCTACGACAAAATTTTGAAGTCGGAGCTGAATTTCATGCTTGCACTCATATTTAACATACTGAGTTTGAGAAATAAAGGGATTTTATATGATGTCTGAGCTCGCTGGCATCTAGCTTAACAAATTATGATATACACACAGCCTATTCAATCATTTCTTCCTTACAATTATTTTATAGATACCGTATCAAAAATTTAATACATTTATAATGCAAAAGGATTAAGGAGATATGATCTCTTACTTATATAAGCATCTTCATTAATCACATTCCGTGTAAATCATTTAAAAAAGGTTGAATTGTCCGCAATCTGTATATCTGAACGAAAAATATGCAATCACATATTGTATGATCTTTGCCGTGAACAATGATCAATTATCGTCCCGCATATTAACATAATACTGAATACATGAAATTTTAGTTTCGTAAGAAGACTCTATGGTCGCTATAATTACTCATGGGAAATCAAGCAATCAAAAAGTTGAGTGCTTAGGAATTTTTTGAATAGATTTGATAAATTAGCAAATAACAGGTATAATTGCGGCGCCGACTTCAAAATTTGGTAGGTAATAAGCTTAAGACAAATTATTATGTTTTCGCTATCAGAAAGTTATTTTTTACTTTTTAGTAAGTAAAAATTATATATTCTGGTTCCTTTTTAAAAAATCGATTCTGTTTGTTTTTCTTTTTTTTTTAAATTTTAATCTTTCATTTTTAGAGATCTGATCTTTAATTTCTATTAACATTATAATAGAATTTCGTTTCATGCCATTGATTATGTTGGCAAAGTTGCCACTATTAATTCAAACACATTTCCGATGTGTAGCCTATATCCCTCTAATCATTTTGCTTGATCGTCGTTCAAATAATTGACACGCCATTGAAGAATACGATAAACATATCAGTTTGTCAGACAAATACATTGAGTAATTTATGTTTGAAATTCCCTTGACGAATTTCCCTAAAATCATACAAGTTATTTCTTATTTTTCAATTATTCTTTTTCATTTAAGTTTAAAAACGTGTTAATAGTCGTGTAACGCAATATCTCAGGTAAATATGCAATAATGCTGTCTCTAATAATTGTTAGAACAAATATTTTGTACACATAAAATGTTAATAAAAAAATAATGTGAAAATTGATAGTAGAGTTATATTTAACGAATTTATCTCTCGATATTTAGTGAAGCAATGAAGTTTTCACTAGAGGATTATTGAATATCTTGAACGTGGCAAATACACTAAATTGGATTTTCAGTTTATTTATTTTGGTTTATCTCATTCGAGTTATATCAAGTTATATATCAATATGAGTAGACCATCGAAAAAAAACCGATTTCGTGAGAAACATTAATTCATTAGTATTCGATGATTCTTGTTCAATGCAGCATTCTCATGAAAGGAATAAAAAAAATCTATTTGTTTTATACTTATTTTTTCTGTATTATTTTTATGTGTGGTAGAATACTACATAAATAAATACTGTGATTATTTTGCATATTATTTATCTTATTATTCATAATCCTTAAAACAAAAAATAAAAAAAATTCCCTTCAACAATTGAAAAAAAAAAATTAATAACATATTAAAATCATTCTCAAAATCAGACGAATGGGATCTAACTATAATGGGACCACCGCAATGGATTTTCTTTCATTTGGAATCAAAATCATTTCGATCGGTTAAATACTTCCAAACCTATGATTGAACAAACAACAACAAAAAAGATACGGATGGAATAGGCCTACAATTATCCTCCTTTATTGAACTAGATTGAAAAGATGAATGAATTGTGCTAGAAATACAATGTTTAGTAGGAGGTTTAGAAAAAATGAGAATGAAAAAAAAGTTTTAACAAATAGTTTCCTTCTGCTAGAAAACATTATATCTTTTTAAACCAGCTGATTTATATACTTTATTGAAATTACCTTTGGAAGTTGGGATATTATTGTTGCTCTTTCGTTAAGGCTAATTGACAGACACCTCCCTATGCCCTCGATAAACAATTTGTCTGGAACATGATTCTTGTTTATTATCTACGCCTTTGTTCTTACATAGGCGTATAACGAAGTAACAGACATCTGCCTATGGCCTCGCTAACAATATGTCTGGGGAATGATTCTTTTTTATTTTCCAGACGAGTTCTATGACTCTTCCTTAATGCTGCCCACTACACCAACGCATCTACGCCCTTGTTCTTACATAGGCGTATAACGAATTAACAGACATCTGCCTATGGCCTCGCTAACAATATGTCTGGGGAATGATTCTTTTTTATTTTCCAGACTCGTTCTATGACTCTTCCTTAATGCTGCCCACTACACCAACGCATCTACGCCCTTGTTCTTACATAGGCGTATAACGAATTAACAGACATCTGCCTATGGCCTCGCTAACAATATGTCTGGGGAATGATTCTTTTTTATTTTCCAGACTCGTTCTATGACTCTTCCTTAATGCTGCCCACTACACCAACGCATCTACGCCCTTGTTCTTACATAGGCGTATAACGAATTAACAGACATCTGCCTATGGCCTCGCTAACAATATGTCTGGGGAATGATTCTTTTTTATTTTCCAGACTCGTTCTATGACTCTTCCTTAATGCTGCCCACTACACCAACGCATCTACGCCCTTGTTCTTACATAGGCGTATAACAAATTAACAGACATATGCCTATGGCCTCGCTAAAAATATGTCTGGGGAATGATTCTTTTTTATTTTCCAGACTCGTTCTATGACTCTTCCTTAATGCTGCCCACTACACCAACGCATCTACGCCCTTGTTCTTACATAGGCGTATAACGAATTAACAGACATCTGCCTATGGCCTCGCTAACAATATGTCTGGGGAATGATTCTTTTTTTATTTTCCAGACGGTTCTTTGACTCTTCCTTAATGCTGCCCACTACACCAACGCATCTACGCCCTTGTTCTTACATAGGCGTATAACGAATTAACAGACATCTCCCCATGGTCTCGTTGAGCAATATGTCAGCGGCATGATTCTTGACTATTATTTAGTCGAGTTCCATGTCTCTTCCTTAATGGTACCCACTACACCAATGCCTCTACGTCCTTGTTCTTACATAGACGTATAACGAATTGATAGACATCTCGCTATTATAGTCTCTCTTTAATCCTATCGATTATACAATAGCGTCTTCGTCCTTGTTATTACATAGGCGTATAACAAGTAGACAAACACTTCCTTATGGTCTCGATAAACAACATGTCTCTCCCCATGATTCTTGTGTTTTTTCCAGGCCAGTTTTATGTTTCTCCCTTTACCCTTCCTATGATACCATGCTTCATCATGCTAGCCCCTCTATGTGACGGTAGACACACTTCCCTATTGCCTCGATAAGTAACATGTCTGTGTCATGATTCTTGTTTAATTTCCAGACCAGTTAGTTGTATGTTTCTTCAGTAATTTTAAACAAATATGTAATTTCCTGTAGGTACTTCAATCATTCCTATTGTATCGCGCGCGCGCGTGTGTGTCTTGTGTTTCTAAGCGTGCGTGCGTGCGTGTGTGTGTGTGTGTGTGTGTGTGTGTGTGTGTGTGTGTGTGTGTGTGTGTGTGTGTGTGTGTGTGTGTGTGTGTGTGTGTGTGTGTGTGTGTACGATTGTGTGTTTTTGTTTGTGTATCCTCGTATTTGTTTGTGGGGTTGGGAGTGTAGGTGTGTGTGTGTTTGTTGTAGTTTGCCACCTATTTTTGTTTTGCCTAAAGCATCATGTACTTTTATACCGCATGGAAACTGAACGTTCAGTTTCGATTTTAACCTCACAATTTGTCCCGTATGGTTCTATTTGAAGTCCTTCCCGTGTGCTTCAGTAAGATCCCATGTACTTCTCCACCCGCCCAGACGTTTGCTGTTCTGTCAACATTCTGTAACTGGCTCGAGTAATGGTTACATGATCTAACCTCAATCTGCCGGATTTAACGACCCCAACGATGTTTGTGGACGGAAATAATGAGTGTTTGTTGAGCTTGTTTTGTTTGCCAACGTTATCGTGCTTGTTCAATAAAGACTGTTCCTGTTTTTTTCCATACACGCTTTCTAGACATCGTACGAACGCAAGCATTTCCATTGTAATGAATCTCAGAGAGTATGAAGGTCGACATTAAAAACAAGTGTGACATTAATTTTGTTTCTCATTTTGGTGCCTAATGTATTGTTTACTTATAACGGCTACTTATACGCCTTAATACAGCTCAGGAGAGCAGCGTGGAAGAGTTTTACGTGGGTTGTAGTTTGTGACGGCACTCTGCTTCAACCGACCGTTAATACCGTAAAGTTTAACGTAAGAACCCGAAACAGAAACCTAGGTACTTACTGTTATATCTCAAGTCGACCCAGAGACTGCATATCTCACTGCTGAAGATCGCCAAGAAACCCAGGACCTTGTGAGCCTTTTTATCCATCACAGAACTCAGCCACTACTCAGCGGTAGTGTGTGACAGCACTCTGCTTCAACCGACCGTTAATACCGTAACGTGTAACATAAGCATCCTAAACAGAAACCTAGGTACTTACTGTTATATCCATGTCGACCTAGAGACTGCATATCTCACTACTGAAGATCGCCAAGAAACCCAGGACCTTGTGAGCCTTTTTATCCATCACAGAACTCAGCCACTACTCAGCGGTAGTGTGTGACAGCACTCTGCTTCAACCGACTGTTAATACCGTAAAGTGTAACATAAGCATCCTAAACAGAAACCTAGGTACTTACTGTTATATCTCAAGTCGACCCAGAGACTGCATATCTCACTGCTGAAGATCGCCAAGAAACCCAGGACCTTGTGAGCCTTTTTATCCATCACAGAACTCAGCCACTACTCAGCGGTAGTGTGTGACAGCACTCTGCTTCAACCGACCGTTAATACCGTAACGTGTAACATAAGCATCCTAAACAGAAACCTAGGTACTTACTGTTATATCTCAAGTCGACCCAGAGACTGCATATCTCACTGCTGAAGATCGCCAAGAAACCCAGGACCTTGTGAGCCTTTTTATCCATCACAGAACTCAGCCACTACTCAGCGGTAGTGTGTGACAGCCCTCTGCATCAACCGACCGTTAATACCGTAACGTGTAACATAAGCATCCTAAACAGAAACCTAGGTACTTACTGTTATATCCAAGTCGACCTAGAGACTGCATATCTCACTGCTGAAGATCGCCAAGAAACCCAGGACCTTGTGAGCCTTTTTATCCATCACAGAACTCAGCCACTACTCAGCGGTAGTGTGTGACAGCACTCTGCTTCAACCGACCGTTAATACCGTAACGTGTAACATAAGCATCCTAAACAGAAACCTAGGTACTTACTGTTATATCTCAAGTCGACCCAGAGACTGCATATCTCACTACTGAAGATCGCCAAGAAACCCAGGACCTTGTGAACCTTTTTATCCATCACACAACTCAGCCACTACTCAGCGGTAGATTGTATCACTTACTAACACCCATAGTTGTTCTGACTCAGTGGATAAATAATTTCCTTTAAATACTTTTGCAAGATAAAAAAAATCTAGTTTTTAATAAATATCGAATGCACCAAAATAATTAGTAGTGAAACAGTTGTCAGATTTTATTTGAATACTTTTATTTTACTTACATAGTTTTACAAACAAATACAAGTAGAAAGAAACTAAATCGGTTGAACTCGGGTATAAACATGTTCTATATGACGTTTGTTCGATTTGGAGAAACACTCGTACCGTTCTTGAAGGCTTTGCATCATTGAAACTACCGTTGATTCAGTTTCAGGTATGTTTATTTTGGCGCAGACGGTATAATAATATACATAATATACAAAACAATATATATATATATATATACACAGAAAACACGATAAATGGCCCTACACAAGAATACATACGATACATAAAAGAATTCTTTGCAAATACAACGTAGAGGAATATTTATTCTGAGGACAATATTGAAATGCATTTAAAAGAATACTTCAAAACATTAGTTTTAAACATGTTTTTTAAAATGTGTAATATTTTCAAGCTAGAATATTTATGATGATGAAATTGGAATATATTCATTTTTGTTTAATATCTAGGCCTATATGTTTCGAAATGTTGCATCTTTAAAGTAATATGTAAATGTATATATATGTATATATATATATATATATATATATATATATATATATATATATATATATATATATATATATATGTATGTATGTGTGTGTGTGTGCGTGTGCGTGTGTGTGTGTGTGTTTGTATGCGTGTGTGTGTGTGTGTTTGTATGTGTGTGTGTGTTTGTGTGTGTGTGTATGTGTGTATGTGTGTGCATGTGTATGTGTGTTAGTGTGTCAGTGTGTGTGTGTGTGTGTGTGTGTGTGTGTGTTTGTATGCGTGTGTGTGTGTGTGTGTGTTAGTGTGTCATTGTGTGTGTGTGTGTGTGTGTTGTATAAATGTTATTTTTATGTGTGTATTTTAAACATGTTTTTTCTACTTTTTCAGAAACTCAATACTTATACAACAAATACAGTAGTAAACGTAATGGAACATCATAAATACTGTGCAGATTCAAACAGAAACGCCGGCGCTGAATAGGCAATTTATGACCAAATTAAGTTGGAATATTGAAACCGTAAGTAACAAAAAGTAATTTTTTAGAATAAAATCTAAAATATAGGATTAAATTATAATAGATAAATATATATGCAACAAAGATGAGGTATACATCCTGTAGAACATAGAACTGGACAGGTATATCTTACGTTACAGATGTTACACGAGTTTCCTTGATCGGGCCCCTTCACTTCACCATCCTCGCACATAATGTACTGTTCACCTAAAAACAACAATCGCCCGACCGCCCACACAGACACACTTAATAATAAATGTGGCTATTTTGGCAGACGGAGTTGATCAATAGCCGAGCTTGTTTGATTAAACATTCATTTTTCTCTCTAGAAATTATTGTCCTAGACCCTCCTATAAACAAAGCCGGCTCCGTTTGTATTGTCTGCATTGAACGTATGTAAACAACTCCAATAAAACCTTGATTATTTATAATTGTACGATCATAAAGCTTACAGTAACTAAAACTTACTACGGCCAACATTTTGAATAAACCTTATTTAAACAAATATGTAATAAATTACTACGGCTAGTGTGTTAAAGGGTGTTGCCAAGATTTGCGTTTTAAAAAAATAAGAAAAACACGAAACGTTTTAACAGGGAACTGTTTTATTTAAAATTTAGTCCTTTTGTCAAATATCTACTCAAATGGTACAAAATAGTTACCTAGTCAAATTGTGTAAAATATCAAATAATAAGTAACTAGCAGCCTTATATAATAGATAGAATTATACAAATTGTAACATTCGTAAAGGTTTGGTGCTAATACTGCTGAGAAGATAATAAATATCATTTGCGTTTAAAGAACTTGAAATTATACTTCTTTGTTTAATGTTTATTGATACTTATAGGTTTGTTTTAAATTACAATTTGTCAAAATTGCTGCACATTTGATACTATATACTACTAACACGTCATAAAATGAAGGAATGTTTACAATATCATTTAAAATAATGTTTCTATAAACATGTTATTTATAGCTGCTACTGTAATTATTACAAAATAATAAGAGATGGCGGTAAACAATAGTCTCTTTTATATTTTGTATTTGTTATTTTCCGCTTGAAGCCTGCAGTTCGATTAAACAAACAAGACCCATAAAATATTTTTACTGTATCATGTCATAGGTATATTTGAAGGAACTGTATAGTTTTAATTATATGGTTTATTATTAATGATATTATCGCCTAATCGTGGTAAAATGGCGATTTAATCATTTATGATTTAGGTTATAATGTTTCTATTGTGGAGGGCATTGCTACGTTCGCTGACAACCCAGTGTCTATGGAAACATTACTAATAGTAACATAAGCCTACTACAAACTAAATAACAGTTCGCTTACAGTTTTTGTTTTCCAAGGCCACGCCTCCCAGTGCGAAGACGAAGAGTAGAACCAAGGTGGGTTTCCACGGGGGACCGGGTCCCCTAGAAGCAAATGTCATACTGTATACTACCTTCACACGCGACCTCTCATTTCACTACACACTTAGCCAAAACACAACATCAAATGAAAGCCGAGCGGCACATTTGGAAGACTTTAGAGTAGAGCGTAGTTTCCGCGAGCATGTCTATAGAACGCGGCGAACGACGAGGAACCTTTCGCACGTCATGAACGTTGATAAGAGAACAAACTTTAATAGTTATCACAATTCAAGCTTTGGGAACATTATAACGCTAACCTCATCAATAAGGGAGGCAAACTCGACGCTGACAGAACGCCAGTGTTGCCATATCGATCACGCGACAGTGCTGCTGCCAAACTACCATTTTCATAAGTTAAACATTTCGAGCATGCGCGTTGCGGTTGTCGTGTATATTACTATTTTAATCATGATTTTCTTTGATGTATGTTGTTTGTTGCATGTACGGCCGCTATCAATGGGCGTAAGCCAAATATTTCCTTGTCGTGAATTGCTAATTTATCCCACCTTGCTACACACCTGTTGCTGGTAGTATTAGATATACATTTTCTTTAATGGAAACACTGTAAAGCATTAGTTCCGTTTCAGCCTTTTATGTTTTATTTATTTTTTTTTATTGGACACGATTTAGTAACACAGTTTAAGTTCTTATATTTTTCGTGTAAATTTCGTTTCGCTGCGCTTCTACAATAGCACAATGATACCCATGCAAGCCATGATGACTTACAATTCAAATCATATCTATATCTGAGTTCCAATTGTAATTCAATATAACAAATCCTTATAGAAATTAAATATCGGTTAGTGTTATTGTAATTTCCTCTGAAGATGATTGCTTTACAACTGAAATGTACATCAGGATATAAATACAAAGGTTTTTGTGGTTTCGGTTCTATTTGCTTATAATATTTTAAAAAACGTCAGGTTGTGGCACTCGGGGGAAGTGAAAACTTTTACAGCCACGTCTACAGAAACTTTGAATTGAGAAAAAAGTTTGATTTTGCGAAATTAGAAATTATCTTACATTTGTTACCAGGCGCGCATAACAATATTTTCATTTCAAAAATTGGATTAAAAATACTTAGATTATTATTATCATTACATTGAGTTATTTGTATTAAAATTTATCAAAAGTTTAATAAATTAATATATTTAATAACTGTTTAAAACTATTTAATAATAACCTCTTTACAAATATTCTTTGAGCTTAGTTTGTGAGCTTATGTTAAAACAAATAAAAACATACACAAAACTCACAAATTAATCATTTATTTACTCAAACGCGTTTCAATGACAAAGTCATCATCATCAGTGAGTGTTGCTACTACAAACTCTAACTTACAACTAAGTAGTAACAACACTCACTGATGATGACTTTGTCATTGAATCGCGTTAGTTGTAAGTTTGTAGTAGCAACACTCACTGATGATGATGACTTTGTCATTGAAACGCGTTAGTTGTCAGTTACAATTTGTAATAGCGACACTCACTGATGATGATGACTTTGTCACTGAAACGCGTTAGTTGTAACCTCTTTCTTTAACAATATTCAATAAAAATATAACAAACCTACGTATTTAACCAGTGGTTTTAAGACATAACGTATAACATAAAATCAGCTGATATATGAAATCATGTTATAATTTAATTTACTTTAAGATGATTCATTGCGTAACCTCATGAAATTAATTTATACCGACGCTATTATTCTGACAAAAAATTATACATACGTGAAGTCGTATGTTCGTATCAACCCAATACGTTTTTCTAGGCGTCACTATAAATGTTTTCACTTCAATGTCGTGAAGGTTTCCTATTGCCCCATGAATGGTATGAAATATTTGGTCAATTATCAATCAAAAAAAGGTTTATCTTGAAGCTGAAATTTAAGGGGAAATCATAACTCATACAACCAGGCCTGTTTGTTGGGTCTGGCGAAAGGAAACTTGAATTAAGCATTTTTTCCTAAAGAGTACGCTTCGATCGGTGGATTAATGTTTCGATCATAGACAATATTTTCAAATTCTCGGATAAAATAAAAGTTTTTGGTTTGTATAGTTTCTTACGTCACATATATTGGGTAAAAAATATATCTGGCGATGTAGAAGGTCTCGCGGAAAAGAAAAAGCGATAAAACTTTGAGTAAATGGTTAAAAAATATAAATACAAAAAATACTCAACTTTACAAAACACACACACACACACACACACACACTCACACACACACACACACACACACACACACACACACACACACACACACACACACACACACACACACAGCGAAAGAGAAAAAGAGAGAGATTTATATATTTATTATTTCTTTATGAACCAAAAAACTATGACGAAATAGTTTTTTACATAATGCAATATTGTAAAAATATTAAAATAAAATAAGAAAATGTGATGTTAGAATAGATATTATCATAAAATAAAACAGAATTAAGTGCCCTAACGTTAGCTAACCGGTTTACACTTGGAGTACTACTTTTTGTATTGACGAGATGGAGGTCATATCTCACGCATTAATTCTTTATCTCGCGTTATTACACTTTATTTAGTTATGAAAAAAAATACAAATCAAATTGCGTGAATATAATCTTGTATAACATAGTGCTCGATTTTTCACATTTAAATCTACATTGCAATGAAAAACAGCTGATTATGATTTGCAAAAAAAAAAACAAATATTTGAACAATATGGATACCGAATTTTGCAACTGCCGTTTACAGTTAAACAATGGCACTTTGAAAAGTGACAAAGACAAAGATGCCGTTGATTTCCCGGATGATTAGAAATGAATCACTGACAAATTTTGTATTTGGCAAATCACTCAAATAATAATAAAAATGTTTTTGAAAATGTGATATTGTGCCCATTAAATAACCAGTAATGTAGGATAAATAATGAAGTATTGGGGATACTTGAGGGAGGTTCAAGAGATTACTTCAGCGATGATGACGTAATTACCGATGGTCCAAACAAACGTTTGAACACTCCCAGTGATTACATAAACTCTTTAAGACTTGCATTTGCAATAACTATAAATAATGCTCAGCTTCAAACATTCTTAGGAACAGAATGCTTCCATCGACCAAACCTGTTTTTACACATGATCAGCTTTATGTTGCACTAAGTCGTGTAAAATCTCAAGATGGATTAAAAAAAGATACATAGTGATTATAGGATTGGTCAAAAAATCAAATTGAAACCCCATTTACAAAATACATAGTTTATTAGGAAATTTTGTTATAAAAGTTTTTAAATTATATTAAATTTAATTTCTATTATAAAATACAATTACTGTACAACAGTTTAAAATTTATTTCAATATAAATTGGGGTGTTTGCCCATACACGCTTCTGAAATATATATATGTTCAATGTTTCATACACACACACATACACACACACACACACACACACACACACACACACACACACACACACACACACACACACACACACACACACACACACATACACACACACACACACACACACACACACACACACACACACACACACACACACACACACACACACACACACACACACACACACACACACACACACACACACACACACACACACACACACACACACACACACACACACACACACACACACACACACACACACACACACACACACACACACACACACACACACACACACACACACACACACACACACACACACACACACACACACACACACACACACACACACACACACACACACACACACACACACACACACACACACACACACACACACACACACACACACACACACACACACACACACACACACACACACACACACACACACACACACACACACACACACACACACACACACACACACACACACACACACACACACACACACACACACACACACACACACACACACACACACACACACACACACACACACACACACACACACACACACACACACACACACACACACACACACACACACACACACACACACACACACACACACACACACACACACACACACACACACACACACACACACACACACACACACACACATATATATATATATAATTATATTTAGTATATATATATATATATATTTTGCGTGCGTGCGTGCGTGCGTGCGCGCGCGCGCGCGCGTGTGTGTGTGTGTGTGTGTGTGTGTGTGTAAATTAATTGAATATAAATTAATAAATATTTTTTGTAATGAATGACCTTAGTTATTTTGAATTATTATACAAGAAAACATAATATATATATATATATATATATATATATATATATATATATATATATATATATATATATTTATATATGTATCTATGTATACATGAATAATGTAACATTTTTTAATGTTAATGTGTTAATATCTTTAACAAGGAAAACCAACTAAACACCACTTGATTTCAACTGGATTATGGATTAGGTGGCTTTGAATTGTGGCTTTCATTCAGTATCATTTCTCTTTATCCACCTGTACACATGGCCACATGTTCGGCTTACATCTTCAGGAATCATTGACTCGTTATAAAATGATCCCTTTCCAGTTACCATTTTGAGTTATTGTTTATGAGTGAGTGTTTTGTTTGCGAACGTGACTGCAGACCTTAAAGTTAGTAGTAGGCGTAGAGACCTGAGATGTAACAAACCACACCCTCCATCTGTTTTTCATATCTGTACGCATATAACTTGGAAAGGTTTTTTTCTTTTTTTTTTAACTATGCGCGTCTTTTGTCATACCTGGACCGAAAAATTGCATTGCGATAAATCTTCCACTTAGCTTCATACTGTAACACATCTATATAGTTGTGTATATACGTTGTATACAACTATTTTAGCTTACATTAGGCGCTAATTGTACAGGTTTTTGCACGCAGGTTTTGTTATTGTTTGTATTCTACTTAAATTTAGTCACTGTATATATTTATACTACAATTTGTAGTGTATATATTGCAATTGAATTGTTATTATTTAACAGATTTTTCAGTTTTTAAATACTAACTTATATTTCAATGATTCATATAAGAAATATTTCAATATAAAAATAATAGGTTATTTATTTTTAATCCTGTTTTATAAATGGATGCTTCGTTAGGTACTTTTGACAATTATAAGAACCGATTTCAAATAAATTCGTTAAATAAATGTTTTTTGTGTTTGCAATTACAAGCACTTAGTAAAGGTTTTCTAAATTAATAAAATCGTTTAATAATTTATAAATTAATAAGATTATATTCAAACCTGTAATAGCTTCTTCTTAGTATGCTGTATTGGGAACAGGCCAGCAAAGAGAGGGGGCAAATGCCCCGGGGCCCGGGCTCCGGAGGGTTTGTTTTACTGCGGAAAATAATTACTCGTGTGGAGAGAACCATAAAAGAGTTAAAACATTATCAATAAAGTATAAAAAGTACAACGTATAATTGTTCAAGTTTTTAATACTCTTTGAATGAAAGGTTCTACTCACACAATCAACAAAACTAAACATACACAGATTAGATTCAGTAAGCCTAGTTGGTTTTAACACGGTTTGCTTTATAATATGCAAAATATAGGTTTATATAGGCCTATATTAGAAGAAATGAAGGGACACGTACTCATGTTTGCCCAGGGGCCCGTTCTCGTGTTTGTCTAGGGGCCCGTACTCGTGTTTGTCCAGGGGGTAGAAATATCCGTGGGTGGGCCTGGTTGGCAATGATCAGCGCTATATGAACCTCATCCACTGCAAAAGCCGTCCTGTACTCTCTCCATACAATTGTCCTAAGCTCTTCATCCTAGACGTCCTGCGACGGCCCGGACCTCTTTACCTTCTATAATAAGCTCAATCACTTCACATTTTGTATTACGCAAAATATGTCCGAAATATACTATTTATAAGTTTTTGTTGTCTGTTACTTTAGCTCCAGTAACTACACACTTCAAAAACATATTCCCTCAGCCAGTGTTACTAACTGCTACACTGTAAACTTATTTAAACCCGTATCAAAATATAATATTCATTTAGGCTCATGTAATATTTTCCTCTCGTGTTTTCTGTTTTATTTTACTTTACGATCGATATAGTACCTAGCTTAAATGTGCTTTCAACCGGACACATACAAACAAACAAAATTACTCTCTGATTCTCATAACATAAACATATAAAACACAGATACTAAATAAATTTAAATTCAGTTTATGTTGCTAAAAAATGCAACTATCGATAAGAACGTAGGAACAACTTTTGCAACCCGTAAACTCAATATTTACTAACCAGATATCCATACAATGCACTTTGGGGAATTGTTGAGGCAAACATCCTTAAGGAATGATGTATCCGTGTTTATTACAGCTGTATGTACCGAATGTCAATATGTGTTTGGCCAAAGAAACAAGCCGTGTAAACACACGGAACACAATACCTGTAACCCCTAGGCGAGATTTCAACTCGCTTAGACAGACTACGTACAGATTTACTTCTACTTTCAAATAGTCTTCATATCGATTTTTAGCGGTTTATAAGAGGTTAAAATATTTGTTAAAAACTATTTTATTACGGTTATCTCGGAATTTTAGACAGGTTTGAAAGACAATTAAATGTCTAAAGCAACCCTAAACACATTTCTATCTGAAATGTGAGCTTTGTTACCACACAACTTGAGAGGGAACTAATCTTGGAAATTAAATTTATAAGAATAGCAAAGTTTTATACTTAGTTGCTTTCGTTGGTTTTTATACTGAGTAAGTAGGGATGATTTATTAGTGCTTCTATGTTCAGCAACGATAGGCAAGAAACCTTTTTTAGTGTATCTCTGTGTTAGTTTGCATTATTAGCTTGTTTTCAAAGTTCTTCGCTTAACAATATCAGAACCTATAACGGTAAATACTGGAATAGACATACACAAAATATAAACAAGTAATATAAAAAAAATAAAAATTATGTCCATACCTACTTCCGTCAACAAACTGTTTTTTTTTAAATTTTACTTACTATTTATTAAATTATTACAAAATATTTATATATATATATATCATTTAAAACAACATAGGTTATTCAGATACAAGAATATTTATTAATTTATATTCTTTAATTATTGTAATTTTTATTCCTGATGATGTTGGTACTGTTTACCAACGAAAAGCTTTGAATATAAATTAATAAATATTCTTGTATTTGAATAACCTAAGTTGTTTTAAATTATTAAACAAGAAAACGTATTATATATATATATATATATAATACATATGACAGAATCACAATATTAAGTGATTAACGAAATTAATGATAATAAAATAATTAATTTAATAATTGAAATAACATCTGAAAAACTGTATAAATAAAAAAGTGACAGCAAAAAGATTAAAAAGATTTATTTGAATTCGATTGAATGAGTAAAAAGCATTTTATTAAAGGGTGAAAACCTAAACAAGATATATATAAATAAATAAATAAATATATATATATATATATATATATATATAATAAATTAAAAATATTTCAAAAACAAGAATAATTTTAATAAATATTCTTGTTTTTGAAATATTTTAAATTTAATATTTATATTACGAGAAAACATATCACCATATTTAGTATTATATATATATATATATATATATATATATATATATATATATATATATATATATATGCTGATACGTATTCCTTCACGGATGGAAACATATGATGAATAGTTATTATCTGGAGTACGTCCGTTCATTCTGCAGTGCATAAAATCGCATCTAGCATTGACGAGGGGAACCCAACAACAGTTGAAGGAGTCAATGTATACATACAATTAGTGTGAACTAATGCTAGAAATTGAATGAGTTTTAAAAGAACATGGCATCTGTTTATAATATATGTGGGTAGAGCAAAACATACTAAGATACAACAAAGTATTATTGGAATATCATAGTGAATGAAGTACACCAAATTAGCTGTTGATAATAATAATTTAAACGTAAAAAACAAATATTGATCACATAATGGAAATGTTTATTAACAGAAGAGTATACTGAAAGAGTTATAGAATGAAAACGGTTAGGAAAAGTGAATATAAAACGACGAATCGATAGTGTGATGTCGGTAATAAGGAAAACAAAATTTAAAGGTACAAAAAATAGTAGATGATGATGGCAAACGCTTGAAATTCGCAATGAATATCTGAAATTAGATGATGATGATGATTGTGATGATTATGATGATGATGATGATGATGGTGGTGGTGGTGGTGGTGATGCTGATTCTGATGATGATGATGATGATGATGATGGTGGTGGTGGTGATGCTGATTATGATGATGATGATGATGATGATTATGATGATGATGATGAGAATGATGATGATAGTGGTAATGTTAGAAACGCTATTAACTTTCACTAGGTAATTGAAGTCAAAATTGATGGTGATGTCGTGAAAGCCACTCTAGGTAACTGCTGTTGGTGGAAGAAATACTAAAAAATTATTGGAGGGTGAAGCCGGTGATTTCCTAACAATCATGGCTCACGTGATTAAAATTACACCAATGCTACTAGATTTTTAAAAGCACGTGGATCGTATAGATAACAAATCTTTTTCGAACAAAAACAAGTTATGACTATCCATTAACTTGATGGAGAACCACTTTTTTGCAACTTTCAATTTTTTCTCCTCAGTTCAGTTGCAATCTCCTGATAATACTAACAATTTTAGAGAAATGTACATAACGGTTTTTAAATTGCTTTAATAAAATAAAATAACTGTAGCTAATTGTGTTTTATGCCTATACTACTAAATCTTTGGCAAATTTTGTAAATTTATTGAAGCTGTCAAACCTGCTAAAAATATTTCTTAATAATTTCATAAGTTTTAGGGGTTGAAAGTCACAAATAAAAATACTTTTTTTATATTTAGTAAAATGAATTTTAATATCAATTTATAAATGCACTATTAAAACTATTAAAGCTGCTGAAAACAAGAGGATAAGGGGTGGTTCCTAAAGGATAAACATTCACAGTGTATCAATAAATTATATAATATTTAATAAACGAATGTTTTGTGAATTTATTAGTGTACGATTTAATATTTAAAAGAGACAACAAAAATTAATCCATGATTTTCAACTCAAGGGGTGGTTTCTAAGGGTTTACAAATTTATGAAAATCATAAATCAGAATGTTAAAGAACCTTTAATATACAAAATTAAATAATAATTCCACTGATAGAATGCTCAAATTAACATTTTTTCCAATTTCTTGAAGAAAGGGTGGTTTTCACCCTTATAATGGAAAAATCGCCTGTCGAGCTCGTGTCACTGTGGCAGAGTAAAGCCTGATTTTAATTTTCATAAAAATCGATGTAGGTTCAAAGAATTCTGCGATATATACCAAGTTTATACCTTCGTTAGCTGGACTTCATTGACGGTGTACTAACGAGATCAAATTTCAAATTCTTTATTATTCTTTAATTTTTCATGAAATATTTACTCTCTGTTAAAAATATACAGTTTGATAGATGTTCTAATAGTTAGTTACAACAATTTGACGAAATAATTATTTTTTGTATTAGTATTTGTAAAGTTTAAAAATTGTAATTGCCAAATTTGTTCATTACATTATGCACCCATCTAGAACTATTCGTAAGTATATAAACGTTTTATTAGCATTTTGTATTTGATTACATTTTAGAAGATATTGAAATAATATTCGTTTGTTTAACTCATTATTTATTGTCTGAAGCATAATCGCCTTTATTAAATTTATCGAACCATTACACGCACTATTTCTAGGCATAACTAGGCACTCTTTGTTATGTTCGTACTTATTTTCTATTAGCTCACACTCTCCTGATTCATATCGTGTACAAATTTTCAATCGTTAGTAAAATAGGTTTTTATTTATCCAATCAAGTTCAAATACCTTTTTGTAAACCTATAGGGGATGAGAATTGATGCTAATCCAGTTTTTTCCAAATATTTATAATTAAATTATACAATTTGTGGGGTTCAGCCGGTTTAGAATTGAGAAATTTCATGTTCGAGGTCTACTGAGCCTTGGAACTGCGCCGACTTTCCAATACCTAGAAATATATTTCTCGAAGATGTGTATTAAAAATTTCTTTTCCTATCTGGTTGTCGTCAAAACCTCTACTTACCTACCTTAAACCGTTCCCATGGTTTCCACACAATATCATAAATAGTGCTGCAAGGTAACTAAAATAAAACTTTTCTCTGTTAGCCTCAGCAGAAAATTACCGAATTAAAAAAAAAAAATGTTACTTGTTTAATATGGTCTTCACGTAAGATTTATACTTTCAGACTTTGTAATAATCTAGAAGGCTCATTTAATCCAGTATATACTATGTGTTTTGTCATCTAACCACTTTTTGCAGCCTGATCTGTGGTTACTTGATATTATCCTGAAGAATCCCTTTCAACTGCTCCTTGTAATAACAACGAACACTACAACTATTTTTCCCTTTGCAATGTATAATTGTCATACATGGTCACTTATTAAAAGAAATAAAAACAGTACACTAAGAGCATGTTTGAAAGCAAAAGTGTGAAGTGAATATTTGGCGTTAAGAAGGATAAAAACTGGGACATTAACATATGCAATAGAATCATCCGAATACATAGTATAGGAATCGCTTTCAGAATTTCAGAAAAAAATAAGACAGATCCCTAACAGTGCACTTGTCCTTGAGAGATCGTAGTAGACGAGGCGGGAGGTAGAAGGTCAGTATAAACATTTTCCTACAAATATGACACGGACTATAAAAACACTGACTTGCATGGGAAGGTCGATTATGATAAATTTACTTCAGATTGAAATAACAAACAACTTTGAAGTATGTGTAGACATATCGGATATAGAACCTGCTAATACATAGAACATTTCGAATATATATCATGTTTTAAGAAGTAGTAGAAAAACTCAAGGCCGAGTTCACGGTTACGTGGTCCGCACTGTATAGGTCGAATTTTATAAGCTGACACTTTTTGGCTAGGTCATTTTCAAAAACAACTTTGTGTGTGTGTGTGTGTATGTGTGAGTTTTTTTTTTTTTTTTCTTTTTTTTTTTTTTAAGGAGGTGGGGGAAAGATCTTCAAAAGACACCCGATGTTATGGGTAGTGTCGGATTCATCTCAGTATGGAGCCGAGACGCCTACCGACTAAAAAACCCCCCTTCTCCTCTTTCCAAAAGCCTTAATTCCCCGCGGGACGTGTGTGAGTGTGTGTGTGTGAGTGTGTGTGTGTGTGTGTGTGTGTGTGTGTGTGTGTGTGTGTGTGTGTGTGTGTGTGTGTGTGAGTGTGTGTGTGTGTGTGTGTGTGTGTGTTTGTGAGTGTGTGTGTGTGTGTGTGAGTGTGTGTGTGTGTGTGTGTGTTTGTGTGTGTGTGTGTGTGTGTGTGTGTGTGTGTGTGTGTGTGTGTGTGTGTGTGTGTGTGTGTGTGTGTGTGTGTGTGTGTGTGTGTGTGTGTGTGTGTGTGTGTGTGTGTGTGTGTGTGTGACGACTTTCCAAACTTATTAAACACTGATGAAGATCGCCTAACTAAATAAAAAACATGACATTTACTGAAATTTAAGTTTGCATAAAAGGGTTCAGATGAAATGAATGGTATTATTAAAAAAAAATTATTTACCGTGGGCTTTAAAATAAAGATTACTGAAACTGAATCAGCTGTATTTTCAATGATGCAACGCCTTCATGAACGGTTACGAGTCTTGCCTCAAATTGAATTGAGGTCATATAGGACATGTTTATACCCGAGTCCAACCAATTTACCTTCTTTTTACTTGTATGTTTTTGTAAAGTGATCTAAATAAAATAAAATGAAATCAAATAAAATCTTAAAACTGTTTCCGTACTGTTTATTTTGGCGCATACGGTAATTACTGCCAACGTTTCGACCACATCCTAATGCTCGTGATCCGTTTTAAAACTTAACTTACTGTCTAATAGTATTTTGTTGTATAATTCTTGATAGAAATTTCTTAATAATTAGACCTGAGAAGGGCCTCTGAGCGTTACTTGGTGGGGTCGAAATATTGACAACATTTAAAGACTTTGAATATTGCCTCTCCTTAGATAAGACTCCTCTTATGTGTTTGGAATAGAGACGTTAGGATCCTAATTTCTATATAATTTCATCATCGTGAAATTTTGGTAATATACATATAACTGGATAAATTTAAACTTTCTCTAAGCGGTGGTGGAGTAGTGACGGTCAGAGCCGGGAGAGAGAGAAAGAGAGGAGAATCGAGCTCGAATGGGAGTGAGAGGAAAAAACTTCCAAAATGCTTCCGACCGTCTTTGTTGTGAGTCATAAATAATAACATTATCGTCATCTCAAATAGACATTTGCTTTAATAGTTTAATTCATTCAAACTACCTAAGACATAAAATATATAGTCGATAATTAATTATTTTCCCAATAAATTAACCCACACACTTATTTTAAACGGTTAAAAAACTATAATCATAATCGGCCCTTAAATCAATGGGGAATTGAATATCGACAAATCCGCTATACTATTAGAATCGACGATTCTTGGAATTGAGAATCGGAATTGGCTAATAGTTAATTAAAATATTATAAAATAATTAGCTTTGAATTATTAAGTGTGTTGGTACAGGTCTTTTTTTCACCTTGTATCAATAGATTGCTATTATTTCTTTTTTCTTATAAAAAATGTGTGCGCGAGCGTGTGCTTTTATTAAGTAGGCATGCCTAAGTAGTCATTTATATTTTACAGCAACCTCCAATTTTATTTCTTATATATTCTTATTGCCAACGGCTATACAATGTTGAATATACCGTTGCTTTCCGATCAAAGATGTCAAGCAACATTGGGCGTGGTTAAGACTTTGATGGGTGACCGTATATGTATGAAGGACTATATTACAAGCAAATAATATATTTAAAAATTTAAGTTTCTGTATTAAGGCAAACAAAGACAAATTTTATTTTTGTTACTTTTTATCAAATAATTATTATTAATATAAATATGTATATACATATGACAGAATCACAATTTTAAGTAGCGAAATTAATTATTAAAATTAATTAATTAAAATTTGTTAATGAATTAATATTGGAAAAAACTGTATTAACATCAAATGCCATCCACTACAAGTTTAATATAATGTATCGGAACTTGAGTGGATGAAAAACAAAATTTTTAACATTTGAAAATTTGAAATAAATATGTTGTGATTGTGAACTAACGGTAAGGGTTGAAAAGATTAATATTAAAGAACATTCGGAACATTATAAACACTTGGTCGAAAGTCTGTTTATAAAGGAAGCATATTTTTCCCATATATACACGAATTTACCATAATATCTTTTTGACAAGACATCCCATACGCGCTTTTCTTGTTGTGGATGGAATGATGCGGAATTCTGGAATTAAGGGTGTAACAGTTATAAAGTTATTAATTAACTTTATTATAATTAAAGTTATAATAGTTATTCGCTAGCTAACACATGAGATATAACCTTTGCAATGGTTCTTAAAAGATCATATGCTTTTCTTAGATCCTGTCTTTCACTTCCCGAAACCAGTAAGTAATTTTTTCCATTTTATGTGTAAAGAAATTCATTTTCTTGGGTTAAATTAATTTTGTCTCTTGTTGAACCTATTTTGTGCTGGAATTATTAATTTATGGATATCTTTGAGAATAAATGTATGCCAATTCGCTTTGACAGATCTGTAAGACCTTTTACAGTTTTATAGACTCAAGTTTATTTTATACTTTCGGAGAAAGTCAGATTTTAAGATAGAATCAAAGATTTAAAAATAGGGCAACTTATTTCAACATTAACAAGTAATAAAAACAAAAATAGATTCAATTTAAATCCTACTTAGATCAACAAAGAAAAATTTAATTTGAGTTACTTTTTAATAAATAATTACAATTAATATAAATAAAGTAACATAGCCAATGCGATAAAACAGCTTGTACTACACAACCTATAAAATAAAATCAGCTGTTTTATGTAATCAGTATGTTATAACTTAAACTAAATGGGACGAAATAACTATATTGCATTCTTACCCCTTTTGTAAAACGTTTTGTCCTATATAAATCTAAAATTAATTCATTAAATTTAAATAATGAAACTGTATCTAAAAATGTCCTCTACTATAGGTTTAAACAATTTTTTTTAAACTTAATCAGTTCTTTTTTGGAAGATCCGGCTATTTCCGGCTGTGCTTCGGGTATGGTCCCGTTCTTGGATGTCAGTTCTTTCTTGTAAACTCTGACTCGTTCTGAGTCTCCTTCGGATCTGGTCTCAGGGGAAAATGTATTTTGTTAATGGAAGCTCTACTTTCTTTTATGTATTTTAAGGATTCGTAATCATTCCAGGATGCCAGTTCTTTCTTGAAAGCTCCGCCTTTTTCTAAGTCTCTTGTTTGGAAATAGTCACAGGAAAATAATTCAGTTCGTCCATAGATGTTCTGCTTTCTTCTGAGTTTGGTTCGGGATCGTACTAGTTCTTGAACGTCGCTTTTTTTCGAAATGTTCTGAAAAGTTCTGAATCTTTTTCGGGTTCTTTCTTCGAAACACCTGCTCGTTTGAAGTTTTCTTTGAATATAGTCGCACGAGTAAAATCCAGTTCCTTAATGAATTTCCCGTCTAAGTCTCATTCCAGTTTGATAGCGTTTTAGGATGTCAATTACTTCCTGACTCTCGTTCGGGTAAGATTCCACTCCAGGGTGTTATTACAGTAATTCTAAAAACTACGAATCGTTCAGACCTCCCCAAGGTATAGTGCGTTACAATATGCCTGAAAAAGTATATTTAACTCAGTAAGCTATATACTTTTTTGTCTTTTAATGTAAAGAAAAGGACACCGGGTAACCTCTCTTCATCATGAGATCTTGAACACCCACAGACGTCCTCTATTCTCTGTTCCAGGTGATCATAATATCTTTTACAAAGTTTTTCTTTTTTTCCCTATCCTTTCTCTTACAAGAGAGTGTAACAGATACACATCTTTTTATAACCTCAATAGAGAGTAAGTATACTTCAGGTACGCAATCCTGCCACGCTATAATCCCCCCATGTCCTGCATCAAAGGTTTTACGCCTCTCAGTAACTAAGGACAATCCTCTCCTACCCTTTGTTGATAACAACAATCATATTGCTTGATCACCTTAAACAAAAACGAGTAATATAAACAAAACGTTTTTAGTCAATTTCTACTTTGGTTAACAAAGAATGATTTTTTAAATAAATAGTTGCAATTAATATAAAAAAAGTACATAACCTATGCGTTAAAACAGCTGTTTAACCATCAGCTGTTTTATGAAATCATATGTTATCACTTCTGTTAAAAACAAATGAGAAGAAATAACTATATTGCATACCTTGCCCCTTTTGTGAAAAGTTTTCCTCTCATTTAAATCTAAAATTAATTAATTAATTAAATCAATATTTGAAAAAAAACTGTATTGACATCAAGTGTCATCCTCTACAAGTTTTAAAAAATGTATTTCAACTGGAGCGGATGCATAAAAGGTAATTCATTAACGATTGAAAAAATTTAGACTAGATATACAAATTTACATAGGGAGAGTGTGAACTAATTGTAAAAGAAATAAGGAATGATCGAGTCGCTAATTACTGTTTGTATTTTACTCACACACATAAAGTGGCCATTACAGGAAATGTCCTTTTTCGAGTCATCCGTTAACTCGAGGTCACGCCCTTCCTGTACTCTTCTTTAAAGCAGCATAAAACATTCTTCAGAATGTGCTTCATATAATTTTATAATATATAGTACAATTCTTTGTTGCATTTACTATATAGTCATCAAAGCCTTTTAGATATATGTATTTAAAAATAAATATTATTTAATAATTACTTTAAAATGACATACTGAAAATTTTGAGTGAAAACTTTCAATAAGCAGAGTTTTTAATCAGTTGTTTAAACATAGAAATAGTGAACCTCAAATTGAAAGTTACTCCATAGGTCTATAGATAAGTTTTTTTTTTTTTTGAAGGACGCTTACTTCAATGGTTATATAGATAGTTTAGTAAAATGCGACTAGAATATTATTTATAATTTTTTTAATGTTATATTCAGCTTTGTGTATTTTGATGTTAGAATAGTTGAGAATTTAATTTCTCTTCCATGAAATGAGTTCGCTAGCAGTCAACTCATAACATAAGGGTTATTAGTTATAAATCTGTACGATATGAGCAGCACTGGCTAGAGCGCAAGAACCAATATTGGCGTCTCCTAAATGTAGACACAGTACCATGACACCAAATATTTTGTTCTACATATTTGTTTGTAATGTTCCTGAGATACAAAATTCATTAAAGTTTAATTATAGCTGTTTGAAAGTAGATGTATTTCGTTATAGGTGGACACTTCGATATTTAAAAATAACATAAGCGTGGCCAATTATATTGCGCAAAAACCTTTTTCTTACGAACTTGATTAGTTTTAATACTACTGTTGCCGTGATTGGAATTCCAGACTAATAGGAGTTATATGGAAGACTTGGCAACGTCATATAAGTTAGGTACTGTGGACAGGACCATGCTGTAAACTAACCGTATGTTTTACTTCGTAAGATTTTTTTAATGTTTGAAAAATGCTGGTACTGTTAGTCACTGAACACGTTTAAATTAAATTTTCTATTATATATTGTTTACATACAGACTTATATGTATAGAGTTTATGTAAGGAATATTAACCTTACGTAAATAACGCAAAATATTTCTATAGTGCAAGTGCGTACGTGTATAATATAGATATATATATATATATATATATATATATATATATATATATATATATATATATATATATATATATATATGAGAACAATATGAAATTTACAGACACACAAAAACACAAAGTACAAACATATTAAACGAACAAACACAATACAAATCACACATACTCTTCGATAACTATCGAAAACCTACCTTTAGAACCGTCACCGCTTGACCCGACATCTCCAAGCAGAAGACACTTATGAAGATCGGCACATAGCGATCGAAAAGTTTAAGGATTAATATATATATATATATATATATATATATATATATATATATATATATATATATATATATATATATAAGTACGCATACACTGACATACACATACACATAAACACTCACAAGTGCACACACAAACACACACACACAAATGTATAATATCAAGGATTTTTATAAAGCAAATTCCTATGTTATATTAGTTTACAATAAAATATGATGTTAATATATATGTGGTTGTAAAGAAGGCCACGCATATGTTGTGTGTGTTTGTGCGCGCACGGGTGCGTGCGTGCGCGTGAAATGGAAATGTTTCCAAACGGATCCAGTTTTTCCTTCGATACCATAACCTAATTATATTCTTTCTATTTCAAAACATTTTGAAATTGAATACAAATAGACCTTCAATTATCCAAACTGTAGACTGTAAATGCGAAAACATTTCGTGAAATGATAATATTAAAGCTCTGAAAGCATTACCTCATATAAGGAAAAAACTTTATTTAGCTTAGCTTCACCCTGGCACCCCCTGGCTACATTTGCTATTATTAATTCAAAGCTTTAATTACACCAACGTGACTAACTAACGTATGTATTTTTGTTGTATTGTTTTAAAGAGCTCTTCAAAATCTTTGGTACTTATAACACAATGTACACTTATTACACTTTGCTATTACTTGCGACCAGACGTTTTGTTAACTAAAGGTTGTTAAATTGTTAACTTACATTTTGAGGAAACGTTTTCGTCTTACGACTTCTTCAGCCTCGTATGTTTGCCGCTAGTAAGTTGACAAAAAGTCTGGTCGCAAGTAATAGAAAAAGTGTAATAAGCGATTAACTACCAGCTCGTCATGAACAGCAACAAGATTTCGACAATGTATACATTAAAAAGTACACGACTATAATTATTGTGTAGATTTTTTAAAATATATTATTTATTTAACGTACTATAGTTATTTATAAGCCTTAATAAGCAGTTCTCTTTAACTCACGTACAAAGCTAAACTCCGATCTTGTACTGTGCTGCCACCCTATGTCTGAAGTTTAAACCTCTAAGCTACTTAAACCCTTGTCTCTTGACGGTGCTGCTTTGTGTGTAGACGCATTGAACTAATGTTTTCACTTCACTTTAAAAACTTGATGTTTATTTAACATTTTAAGGAAGTGTACCTAGAATTGAATTTTGATAGGAACAGAAGGGTTCCGACGTAAATGTAATTACAAATCTTACTAAATCTAGTATTAAAAAGTTTTGATTTGTTAATTAGGCATACACACTTATATTTAAAAATAAATGTACAATATGTCTCGAAGATATGCAAAACGAGATATTAATTACATCAGTAACAATATACGTTAGAGATACAACTTTTCCACATGTGTTACTAAAATGAGTTCGCACATCCCTCACTAGTAGGCCTATTGCAAGCCTTTATAGTTAGCACGGCTTGGTGTCAATCTTCATAACACTATATGTGTAGAATTGGTTCTAATTAACAAAATCTTAAAAAACCTTCCTGCTCTGCCATTTAGGTGACCTTTATGTACAAAAATGTACAGAAAAACCGGTGTAAAAAAAATTCTTCCATGCGCTACTGTTTTTATTGCCTTACTTTGCAGTTTATTCTATTAGTTCACACTCTCCCTTTATATATATTTTGTTCAAATTTTGAATCGTTGATAAAATACTGTTTATTTATCCACTCAAGATCAAATACAATTTTTTAAAGCTTGTAGTGGATGACACTTGATGTTAATACTTTTTTTTCAAATAACAATTCGTTATTTCAATTAAATTATTTAATTATAGTTTTATATGGGGAAAAACGT
Organism: Prosapia bicincta; assembly: GCA_036971475.1. Taxonomy (NCBI): domain Eukaryota; kingdom Metazoa; phylum Arthropoda; class Insecta; order Hemiptera; family Cercopidae; genus Prosapia; species Prosapia bicincta. Next base: position 221,637,244 of record JBAIZL010000004.1, read on the forward strand.
TTAACAAAAGAGGCAAGGTATGCAGTGTAGTTACTTTGTCCCATTTGGTTTAAAATTTAAATTAATTGATATCATATGATTTCATAAAACAGCTAATTTATGTTATTGGTTATGTGGTACAGCAGCTGATTTTATGTGATAGGCTATGTGATAGAACAACATTTTACAAAAGGGGCAAGGTATGCAATTTTGTTATTTCGTCTCATTTGGTTTAAAATAAGTGATACCATATAGTTTTAAAAAAATTGCTGATTTTATGTAATAGGTTATGTGATAGAACAACGTTTTACAGAAGGGTCAAGTTATGCAATTTTGTTATTTCGTCTCATTTGGTTTAAAATAAGCGATACCATATAAATTTAAAAAAACAGCTGATTTTATGTAATAGGCTATGTGAGGGAACAACTTTTTACAAAAGGGGCAAGGTATGCAATTTTGTTATTTAGTCTCATTTGGTTTAAAATAAGCGATACCATATAATTTTTTAAAAAAAGCTGATTTTATGTAATAGGCTATGTGAGGGAACAACTTTTTACAAAAGGGGCAAGGTATGCAATTTTGTTATTTAGTCTCATTTGGTTTAAAATAAGCGATACCATATAATTTTTTTAAAAAAGCTGATTTTATGTAATAGGCTATGTGAGGGAACAACTTTTTACAAAAGGGGCAAGGTATGCAATTTTGTTATTTAGTCTCATTTGGTTTAAAATAAGCGATACCATATAATTTTTTAAAAAAAGCTGATTTTATGTAATAGGCTATGTGAGGGAACAACTTTTTACAAAAGGGGCAAGGTATGCAATTTTGTTATTTAGTCTCATTTGGTTTAAAATAAGCGATACCATATAATTTTTTAAAAAAAGCTGATTTTATGTAATAGGCTTTGTGAGGGAACAACTTTTTACAAAAGGGGCAAGGTATGCAATTTTGTTATTTAGTCTCATTTGGTTTAAAATAAGCGATACCATATAATTTTAAAAAAAAAACTGATTTTATGTAATAGGCTATGTGAGGGAACAACTTTTTACAAAAGGGGCAAGGTATGCAATTTTGTTATTTAGTCTCATTTGGTTTAAAATAAGCGATACCATATAATTTTTAAAAAAAAGCTGATTTTATGTAATAGGCTATGTGAGGGAACAACTTTTCACAAAAGAGGCAAGGTATGCAATATAGTCATACCGTCTCATTTGGTTTAAAATAATATGGTTTAAAACAACAGCTGATTTTATGTTATAGGTTATGTGATAGAACAGCTGTTTTAACGCATAGGTTATCTTAATTTATTTATATTAATTGTAGTTATTTAATAAAAAGTAACAAATATAATTTTTTTTGGCCTAAGTAGGTATTGACTTTAAACATTTCTGTTTATATTACTTGTTTAAAGTATTAGATTGTTACCTCCCCGTCTAAACTGAGACGTTGGTAAGCCCCAGCAGGAGGAATTCCTCTCTACTTTACTGGCAAGAGATGTAGCTCAAAGTGAATAATATTTCGACTTGGGGTATTTGAAGACTTAATCGTAAGAAATACGTTACCATCGGGTAACAGTGCTGAAGAGCTGTCTCACTTTGCGGAATTCAAATAGCCTTATCCGCTAGCGAAGAGATATTGTGTCCAACAAGTCAAAAATGTGTCCGGTTTAATTTTTCAAATTTTAAAACTAACGTTTGATTCACGAAACTACACACGAGGTCTACAGGATATCCGTTTAGATGAGAGATTTCATTTTAATGAACAAAAACCTACAATATTTCACCATGCAAACTTCCCTACACTTTATACGAATGGGACACAGCAATTTGTATTACTTTTTCACTAGAGGCATATAATCGTAATTGATAAATCAACATTTTTTATACTGCAAATAGTAAACGCTTTTATTACATTTAACGTCGAAGCCCCTCTATTAGCGATTTTTCAAAATCATTAGTTTTGTTATTTATTGAAAAAATAATATAAATATCTTAACTTTATTTACATATGTAATGCATATAAGCTTGTAACTAATTACGTGATAAGGTTAAAACCAATATTCCTACTTAGTTAAACAGAAAACAATTTATTTTAGTTTCTTTTTATTGAATAATTACGATTAATATAAATAAAGTAACATAGCATATGCGTTAAAACAGCTGTTCTACCACATAACCTATAACATAAAATCAGCTGTTGTTTTAAATCAAATTATTTTAAACAAAATGAGACGGTATGACCATTGCATACCTTGCCCCTTTTGTAAAAAGTTGTTCCCTCACATAGCCTATTACATAAAATCAGCTATTTTTTGAAAAATATATGGTATGACTTATTTTAAACCAAATGAGACGAAATAACAAAATTGCGTACCTTGCCCCTTTTGTAAAAAGTTGTTCTATCACATAGCCTATTACATAAAATCAGCTGCTTTTTTAAAACTATGTGGTATCACTTATTTTAAACCAAATGTGACAAAATAACTATTTTGCATACCTTGCCCTTTTTGTGAAAAGTTTTTCTCTCATATGAAACTAAAATTAATTATTTAAATTGAATTATTTGAAAAAAAAACTGTAATAACATCTACTAAAAGCTGAAAAATGTATAGAACTTGAATGAATGAATAAATATTTTTACTAACGAATAATTTAAAGTTTAAATAGATACAATAAAAATTTTAAGAGTGCTTGGTGAAGGTTGCGTTTAAGATGGTTACATATACAGACTGGTATTGATTAAGGAAATAAGGTTAAAGTTTATAAGACATAGCAAGTTCTCTAAAGAAAGTTTAGTCTTACATTGTAGAACAACAATTCTACAAGGACATAACGAGTCTTCGAGACTTCTTTGAATTTATTTAAGAACTTCATCCTCTGTTTCAGCAATTATCTCTTGGATATTTGTAAGAAGTTTTATGCGCGTCTCTGAAGTTATTTCCCTTATGTGGCCATCGTTGAAACACGTTAGGCTTATTGGTAACTCTACGGACATTGTCCACGTATATTTACGACTTAACACTTTGTTAATTGAACTCTTTTTAAAAGTTATCTATAAATTATAATATTTTAATTTGTTATTAAAGGTTCGCTTCGTATATAAATCTCAAATTCTAAACACGTCAGGAAAGATGGCCGAGCATTTGAAAATGTATGCTGGCATTACTTCTCTTTTCGGGCAAATATAACAGTTTCGCGAGGTTTTCTCAATGTTCATTCTTCTGTGATGGCCAGTTCTTCGTCTAGCTATGGTTAGAGTTTGAGTCGAGTCGATCCTAGCTGATGTTACACAGCTGTGATTTCATTAGAATTTAATTCTGTCTTGGCTTGAAGTTATTCATCGAATAGGGTCACGTTGACGATAGTCTCATTGCCGCTTCTAGTTTCCTTCGTCAGTTTACCTGTACATTCATTGCCAGACCATTGGAAGTGCAGATTTTATCCAGCCCATGGTAAATATTTGTGGTTAATACCATGAATATTTTTAAAAAAACAAGAAGATCGCTGCTGGTATTAAATACGGTTCTGTTTCGAGTCCTATACTCTTTCTGTTATATGTAAAAGACATTCACCCTCACTTCACATGAGATACCCACATGTCCTGCAATGTAGGTGATATGGTGATTTAGCGCTCCATGTGCTTTATATTCCTTTCATGGATTAGAATGATGTACTAAGAGCTTAAAACTAAAGACAACATGAAAAACTACTGTTTGTGTCTGTGGAACTCACAGGAGATAGAAATCTTATATAAGACTTTGCATTTAATATAAAATTCGTTTTGTATATGTAAAATTTTAAATCATTATTAGCCGATGAATGATAAAAGATAAACTTTCTGGGAGGTTGACTCCGACAATCCTTCCTTCCTGTCTCTTCCTTCCAGACCTTACTGACAGTTCAATGCACTTTAAGAATAGGGTATGTTACCACACATCTAAAGAATAATGATTACCAGTCAATTATATACTATATACCTGTCCACAGGAAATATAAATAGACCGAAAGCACTATATTTGATTTCTGCTTAACCCGACCCCGAGAGGTAAAGTTATACTTGGCAAAGCGACACTGGCTATTCGATCCAGGCTGTCTACTCCATTCTATCAGAGCTTCATATCGCATTTAAATACACCGTTATAACTAACTATCCATATGAAGTTATTTTCAATATAAATCTGTAAGTTTGATAAGGTTCCATAAGTTTGATATAGAGCAAAATTGCCGTAGAGATAAAACTATGTACAGTACGTCGATTCTTCTCAATATAGGGGAGGGTTATGCCCCTATCATAGCACTCAATTTTGATTATATATACTTCAGGTAAGTAACAATTATTTGTTCTATTTCCAGTACAAGGGTACCATGAAGTTCATTCTCTTTGTTCTGCCTAGATAACCTCCCTTACCCTGTTTTTTTGAAGCGATGTAACAGGCAAATACTTCTGTATAACAAAGATAAAGGGAGGTGCCTTTCAGGTGATCGACGATAATGTCCTCTATTCCCAGCGCCCGAGTATCATTATGACCAATGGTTGTCCTTAAGAGAGCTTTGTCCTACCTAGATACTCTCCCTTATCCTCTTTTTTTGAAGTGACGTAACAGGCAGATACTTCTGTACAACCACGATAAAGGGAGGTGCCTTTCAGGTGATCGACGATAATGTCCTCTATTCCCAGCGCCCGAGTATCATTATGACCAATGGTTGTCCTTAAGAGAGCTTTGTCCTGCCTAGATACTCTCCCTTATCCTCTTTTTTTGAAGTGACGTAACAGGCAGATACTTCTGTATAACCACGATAAAGGGAGGCCCCTTTCAGGTAAGCGACGATAATTTCCTCTATTCCCAGTACCATCGTTTCATTATGTCCATTCTCTTTGTCCTATTTAGATATCCTGCCTTAATCCTTTTTTTCTTTTTTCTTTCTTACCCTTAGCAGGTTTGAAATGGTCATACTGGCTTTGAGATTAAAAAAAAAAGAAAACATATATTGCGGGATTGAACTCTTTTCCTTCAAGGGTGTAGAATGTAGACCCCACCTTAGGACTTGTGAGAGACGGTTGTTCCTAGATAAGTAACTCTGTATACGTATGTTAAGGTTCACCATCCTTCCCAATTTCCCAAACCTGAGGAGGTTTATATTCTTATTTGAGTTAGACCAACATTGTTATTACAGCACTTGCTATAATAACCGTACTGTTCTGATATGTAAGCAGCATAATGAGGCAGATTATTGTGGCTATTGCATTCTGCCTTAATGTGTAATAAATAAATTTGGGAATATTCATGTGCAACGAGTAAGAACGCACCTCCTAGGATTCACCAAATATTTATTATTTTAACCAAGGTTTAAACTCATCACTTTTATAGCTACTGAGACCAGATACTACTTTGACATTTAATCAACCGAGCCACGCTTCATTAGTTCGGGTGTATACTTGGGTCGATACTGTAAATAACTAAATGTTTCAGTATTATAGTTTATGTGTATTAAGGGGTAGAGTGTATTATGGTATGTAACGGTGTGTGAAGAGATTTTGTATTAATATAAGGGTTAATAGTTTTGCAACGTTGAACTAATTTGGTACTTTGAGTTGGAAGTGGTAAGATTAGCGTCCATACAGTGTTCTAGTTTCCCTTGCGCTCCCCACTTCAACCTTCGTTAAACGAAAGAGTTGTGGAAGGATTGGTACTACAGAGATAGCCATAGTATGGAAATTAGTTGCATGTTTGACAGTGCATTCGATCTGTCGATATTATAGTTAGACGTAAAACCGATACTCTAGAAATTAAGGAATAAGGTTTAAGGATACGTAAAACACAGATAGTTTTAAGGAGTAAAAATTGGATCACATTCTTAATATGAGTTTCATCCAGGACCTCAAAGGGATCTGTTACCAGCTTGGCCACCATAAAAAAGCAACGTACATGGATACAAGGATTACTGGAATACAGTTAGGTCATTATGTGTTCTTTGGACATTATGCTCTATTTGGCATGAGATGATCTTTTGTTTGTCGGGACTCATGGAGAGGTTACCTTTACTGTCTCTCGGAGTCAGGGTATTTGCCAAAAACCAAAACCCTCTTACAAAAATGAATTAAATATATATATATATATATGTATGTGTGTGTGTGTTGTGTTTGTATATATATTTATAAACAGATAATGCACTTGCTTGAGCCGTCTCAACACACACACACACGCGCGCGCGCGCGCACACACACACACACACTCACACACATATACATACATACATATATATATATATATATATATATATATATATATATATATATATATATATATATATATATATATTGTAATCCTTAGATGAAAATATTTTTTCTTGTTAAGTATATGTGATTAAATAAACATTTTCATATACAATTTTTTTTTATACATTTATTTCAAACTGAGCTTTTTGTTGAAGAACAGTGCCATCATTTTCAAAGCTTATTTAGTACTTTACAAGCCTAGTCACAAAACTATAGTGTATTAAATAAGTTTTGAAAATGTTACTTCTGATCATCAGGGAACAGCTTATATATATATATATATATATATATATATATATATATATATATATATATAATTATATATTATATAATTATATATATATATATATATATATATATATATATATATATATATATATATATATATATATTATAACCTAACTTTACTTAAAATGCTTTACCTTTAGATTGTATTCTGAAAGCCTTACCTTTCTGTAGTCACACCTTCAGGTTTCCAAATAATTTAACAATAATATAAATTTAACATTACATTTATTCATCTCACAAACTATACCAGATCACATTGATACGATGCAGTGACAACGATTGATTGACTAACTAATGCTACAATTGCTAAAAAGGCAGAATCTTGAGGCTTAGGTATTTTTATACAATAAGGTTAATAAATACAGTGTTAAATTGCTCTTTCTCTCGGGTAGCTATTACGGGATCTTCTATAAATTAGAAAGTGGTGAAAAAAACTACATTAATATTTATAAAGACAATAAAATTAAATTGGTTCTGAATTTACTAATTTATAAATCTCTATTGGCTGTATCTAATGTAAGAAAGATTGTACTTATTGTTTGAGTTCCTGGAACCCTGAACCCGTTGTCCTGTTAACTGCTTCACTGCACTTTACACAATAACTTACTTCCCTATATTTCCTTACTATCTGCATAATCCATTCACGTCACACTTTTACATTTTCACACATAAATAACTAACAATTCCCTTAACTGTTCTAAACAAATTTACCGTTTTAAAACCATTGCTTACAATTTGTCTTTCCCCCATACGTCTGCACACATCGAAGTTCCCCAAAAACCTAGCCTTTTACCCAATTATTTTAGTTTTTAAGACCAGCCCTCTTTGTTTGCCAAAATCTTTCAAAAATATATAAATTAAAACAATTCTTGTATTTGTAATATTTTAATTATATATATAATGTTTCAACTGTTATAGGATAATTAAATTATAGGTGTTAAAATTAAAGCTACATTTTGCTTGATTTTTAAAATTAAGTCCGCAGCTAAGATATTTGAAGAAATTAAAATATAATCCCGAAGAATACAGTGGTGCGCTAAGACGCCGGCATTACTGTAGTTGCATTCATGGATCTAATGTTTGCAACGGCCTACTTACAAATTGTGGTTCCTTTGCCAACCCTCACGAAATTACACTATTTCCCGTTATTAAAGCACTAACCAGATGCATTTCAGACTAGACAAATACGTCTATTGAAACGGTATATTACTTTGTATTTTACGAGTGTACTAAGGGAGAAATGGTACGTACGCGTCAAATAACAAATGTATATATATTCCCTATTGATAATTAATAAATTCCGGGTTAATTATTTACCTAATCATCCTATTCATTCATATATTAGAACAATAGAGTGACGAAGTTTTTTCGTTTGCAATCGTAATTATTTCGGTTGGATTCAAGTTAGATTGTATATCTGTTCGATAAAGAGAGAGAATGACGCAATAATGTGTCTTTAAGTGTGTTTGATAAAGATTCAATATGAATTATTTTTTTGTGAATGGCAGTCATGGTATTGGCTAAATTAACTAATTAGGTTTTTTGGACTGTAGGTTCAACAATTTACCGATTACAAAAATAATTAACCAATATCAATTGAATTTGGTTCTGTTATATATAAAATTCTTAGACGTAAAATTCAACGAGAAATGTTGTTTTGAAATTTTTTTTTAATACTATTTAATCTACATTATTGCTTATTTTATAATGAATATTTAGAGTTTCGTCAATATAAGATAATATCGAATATTATAAAAGAACTTATAAGAAACATGAGATAATTTTAATAAAGGATTACAATAATAATTTATTAAATTTATCTAGAACCCCCCCCCCCAAATATTATATCTCCAAATATTTCAACTTCATAATATATAAAAGCATAATATTTTATAATATAAACGAAATTGGGATTGGAAATTATTTAAAGATAACCTCAAAATAACCTCTAAGGTAAGACAAACACAAGCGTCAATCTACAGCATTCTAACGTGTTTCGACTTCGGGACAGTTCACTTATCTTTGATAATCTGACGCTCATTCCTCGGAATAAATCACTAATTATTTGGAATAATTTACTGTGTTTAAATAATATTAAATTACACAAAAAAACCACTAACTGTAAATATTTTTGTTCTAATCTAATATATACATTTCAGTTACCAAATATTTATCTCTTGAGACAAGAGAAACAATACTGGTCAACTCTACATAGTTTCTTTATTTATAATCTACCAAAATACTTACCCCCAAACCCAGGACAGGCCTCCCGTATGAAAGTAAGAAGTCAGGTCGTCTTTTGTTGCGAACTGAATGCTTCAAAGTTTTCCAAAATAGTTTCAAATGAACTTTAAGAATTTTTTCACATCGAAAAATATGTCTTTAAATTGTAATGTTTTCTTTTCAGTGTTAACTAACTTAATTACAAAAACTGTGATTGGCACGTAGAGACACTCATCAACATTTTATTCTGAGTTTAAAATCCCGAATAGGTTTGTCGCGAGCTATCATTTATTTATCTAATAATCTCAATGCAATTACCTTTATTTCCATCATATAAAATTTGTTTTAGGCAGATTTATAGCTATTAAATTCCAGTGTTGCAAATAATTTCTCCAATCGTTCACATTATATATTATATTATACATACTATATTATATTATATTATTAATATATTTTTAAATAATATATATATATTATATAATTATTATACATATATAAAAGTGTGTATATGAGTGTGTGTGTGTGTGTGTGTGTGCGTGCGTGTTTGTGTGTGTGTATGTGTGTTTGTGTGTATGAGTGTGTGTGTGAGAATTTTATATGTATATGTATGTATATATATATATATATATATATATATATATATATATATATCGCAATATGAATTCTTGTGTATTATTAAAGAACTAAGTCAAAATACAAATACAAGAATTATAATTGAGTTTACAATTCAAAGCTTATCGTTGGCTAACAGTACCAACATCATCAGGAATATTAAACAATTGTAAATTCAATTATAATTCTTGTATTTGTATTTTGACTTAGTTCTTTATATATATATATAATGACGCTTTTCTTGTTTCTTGTAATAATGCGTATACATTTCATTACCAAGAATAAGTATTAGACTATATGCTCGAAGGATCGATCATTATAAAACATTGATATTTCCAAGAGCTTCGTAGCCCGCCAACAGCCTAATCACCAGTAGCCTTCATGACATCTATATTATTTATAAACTTTTATAATTGTTTTAGTTATCAAACAAATTAAGTTTTACTTTTAAAGTTGCATAACTTTAATTAAAGTAATAAAGTTTCTATGCGAAAATTAACCTTAAGCCAAAGTATCTTAAAGCGGAGCGGCTACTAACATTATCTCCCTCTCTCTCACACTCTCACTGAGACAATCCCGAGTAACCAAAATAATAATAATAACAATGACTCCTATTTATTCAATTTATTTTACTACTTCGTAGCCTTTTCTCGTTATATATATATATTTATTTATTTTGTACAAAATTTCAATCGTTAATCATATACCATTTATTTATCCACTCAAGTTCAAATACATTTTTTAAATCTTGTAATGATGATGTTAATAACATGTTTTCAAATAATAATTCATTAATTGAATATAATTAATTATTATAGTTTCATATGGGAGAAAAACCTTTTACAATATAGATATTCGTCCCATTTGGCTTGACATGAGTGATAACATATGATTTTATTGAACAGCTGAATCTACGTTATAGGTTATATGGGAGAGCAGTTGTTTTGACGCATAGGTTATATGGGAGAACAGTTGTTTTGACGCATAGGTTATGCCATTTTGTTTATATTAATTGTTATTATTTAATAAATATTAGATCAAATAAAATTGCCTTTAAACGAATTGTGATAGCTTAGGAGAGACAAGGGTGAGCAGCCATACTGTCCCATAACATATTCAGGAAAGGAGTTGTGGTCACCTCTATGCTTCGCCCTTCAGTTATCACCCTAACTTCGACCCTAGCTATTTATTTTCATAGAGTGAGTTTAACTGGAGTATACGGCAGTCAGAAATTCTATTCGTACTATCTGGGATCGAACCTATGACAATTAGGTAGCAGTTAAGTAATAAACCTACTGGACCACTCAGCCTTGTAGACACACTAGGACATCACGTTAATCAAGACTTCAATCTGTTTTAATTTCTTTTGTTTACTTTGTTTTCTCAAAAAGACATTACTCGTTTCTAACATGCGCAAACGTTTGCAGCTTCGCATTGAAAAGTTGTAAAACTACTGTAAAGTTAATATATAAAGTACTCAGTTATAGTTTTCGAACACATTTAAACCACACATACTCTATGGGAGTGAATTCCACGAAATATTCCAGATTATGTTTAGTTTCCACGAGAGTAAATTGACTTTACGCAGTGAATGCGCTACAGAGGGTCAACTATTGCGAATATTGGGCAGAGATAATCTGTCCAACACGATAAGTGCTTTGCGGGGATGTTCAGGGAGTGTGAAATTGCTGATAAAAGCAATAAGCCAGGAACCAATGTGGCGATGCATTGCGTTCTATACCACGGGCAGTACATTTGCTAACTGATTAAATTCAGAGCATGTATAGAGCGATATGTTTGGAAAAATGTTCCAACTCGTACTTAATATTGAAAAATATGTTTATGTGAATGAAGGACAAATGTATTTGTATGCTTACATTTCCTTGTATTAGAGTATTACAGTTGCCAAATACAGAAAATCAATTAAATGTTTTAATAATCTGTGATTCAGATTAATTTTCAATTACAAAATCTGTTCAGCTATAGAATTACTAGTTTTTAATTTAGAAATTACGTTTCAAAATAAATCCATGACTCTTGAAACCAAAGGCGTAATTACTTATAATATCCTAAATTTTTATTTTAGCAATATAAATATGTTTAAAATTAATAACAAAATAAAAGATGTACGCAATCTCACGAAATTGTATTTTATTCACATAGACACGTTTCAATGACAAATTCTTCATCATTGAGTATTGATACTACAAACTCTGGTTAGCTCATCAATACTGACTGATGATGATGATTTTGTCATTGAAACGCGTCTCTGAGTGAATAGATGAATAATTTGTGAGTTTTGTGTACGTCTTTTATTCGTTAATAACATAACCTCCCAAGCTAAGCTCGAAGAATAGTTGGTATAGCTTTCGGTACTTACGTATTATATGGTGGCCACTATTTTTAGAGGATATTTTGCAGGGGACGTAAGAACACTAAATATTTATACAGGACTTACTTTCTTGTTTTACAGGATCGGTTGTTGTTTTCTGTTTCCAAAAAAAGCGTTGTTAGCGAGAATTGAGTTGAGTTCATCGCCACCCGTCTCGGTTACTCTCAATCACCACTTAAATATTCCGGCGGTACCTCGATGTCTTTTGTTCCTCTATTTATCGCCTCCCCTACATCCGATTCATAATGTAACAGGGACGTAATTGTAACATATTTATGTTAGTAACCTAATCTAACTACCGCAGAGGAGTTGTAATACTGGCCTCTGTATAACACGTAAGTACCTAATCTTATGTTTTAGCAATAAAAATATTTCCTACTATGTAACCAGTTACTTAATTTTTGTCAGAACTAAACAAATAGTTCTGATAGTAGGGGGATATCCAAAAAGGAAACAACTAAAAAGAATATAAATCATTGGCAAAACAAGAAGCCCAAAAGTATGCCTCTTTGCCTATCTTAGATTCCAACTTCAAAATAGATCTCGATTTAACATCTAAAGCACACAATGGGTCCTGGTTCAAATTTTACTTTGCTAATATATCTAGTGAGGCGAGTGATGAAACTTTCTCTGCGCGTCGGAAGGGAGGGATCAGTTAGAGAGAGAGCCCTCTGAAGTGGGTTGGCTACTGTTACACTACTCACACAAAAGCATTAATCCTTTGCTGTAGAGTCTAATAGTTTTCCTGCCCTGGCTATAGATCACTTTTCTATCAACAGACTTACTTGCTGACTTTTTATGTGGCAATGGTTTCTCAGACATTCTGAAGACAACAACTTTACAGCACTGAAATGTTTTTGGAAAGGCCACAGTACAAACGACCCGCACTGAGACATAAAAGCAATTTAGAGTTTTGTCGGTCCTAGCAGTTGTTCCGCGCATGCGCAATTTTTCTCTTTGCCCCGTCGCTTCGCCCCCAAGAGAGTTTCATCACTCACCTCACAAGCAATACTTTTATTTGAATTTATACTTTCGTCACGTGTTTTGTTCATCGTCATGAAACTAATGTTATTTGTATTACACTATGCTTACACAATATTCAGTAAACAACTACAATGGCGTCTAGTTGTAAGCCAAAATGAGAGCAATAGGTGAGAAAATTACTTGCATGTACAGTCTGTGCCTGGACACGATAATACACAACTATAGAGTACAGTATTATGCCCAGATGAGATTGATAACGACTGTACTTAATGAGCGATGACGGCTAGTGCGCATGAACGGATAGCCTTATTGTTAGCTGGCGCGAACTCTATTTACTTACATTTAACCTACCTTAGCGATGTCTGAAAGCGTAAAGGCTAGTGTATCTAAAGCTTTAACCTCCTCTTGTATTTCTTAGAGGTCCTTGTCCAGCTATTGTCTCCATACCTATATTTCTTGCTTCTAGTCTGTGACTATTTACGCAGTTCGCATGCACAGCGTATCGATATATAAAATTAACTTTAAATGCTTGGTCAAATGTAGGAGAAGTAATATTTTTTATTAAGTCATGACACGAATTTTTTTTCTTTAGGATGTTCCAAATGATGTCCTGGACATAATTTCTGCTAATCAACATATTATTTTATAAATGAATAACCTTTCTGGTTAACTTACCATAACATATGTGATTAGCATTTGGACAGTTACATTTAGTTAACAAAAGTGTTTTAATTTAAAAATTTACAGTTTGTATAGGGTTTCGTTCGCCTAAAATTAAAGTTATTGCTCATTTTATTTAAAAAAGTTTATAGGGTGAGTTGTGTTATTCAACTGCTTAAATTAAATATAAAAATAAATAATTTACTTACTCCTGTTTAAGATTTATTATTGTGGCATTTTAGCATCTTCATACTGATTGTTATCACTTTATTTGAGATAAAAGTTTCTAAAAGTGAGAAAACAAAAACCAAAAGCAGAAATAATGTACGATAATAGAGATACACTTTGAAATAAGAGTAAGTAGTCAACCAGATATGACAGAAAAGAGCCTTAAAATGAGAAACAACTGAACTATGGCTGGGGATGAGGAGAGAGTTTTCAATCAGTGAAATAAATTCCTCAGCTAGGAAGTGAAAATGATCAAAATATGCTTTAGACTAATGCGTGATATATATACTCACAAATCCACGAAATAAAAAAAGCCAGCGCTGTTCAAAGTAGGTCAAAATTTATTTCCCTTAATATATTAATCAGTTCTATTAACCGTAAGAAATTGTACTATTATGATACCTCAATGCTGAGTTTTACCAGGAAAAGTCACAGATTCAAGCTGTCACTAATACAGTATTGTCACGATCGCACAGATTAACTGTGTACAACACAGGAACCGGAACTATGTGTGTGAAGAGGGCGGTTAGGAGAAATGACTAATAGAGCTATCAGAAAGCTCTGCAAGACCATCGGAAAGCATGGATAGTTACTTATATATGGGCAAAACTCCACCAATATAATATCTGAAAAGTATTTAAACGTACCCTTCACTTTCGCTCATCAAACCTCCACCCCAAGGCTTCCTGCGTGTTACTTCCTGACAGTGTTTTGCATTTTTTAATTCCTTTTTTTAACGGAACATTTACCTTATTGTTTTACTTCACTACCTTCCGAATAACCGAGGAAAGAACGTTTTAGTTTGATACATGAAAATAAATCCATCCCGAATTCATCACTAACGGAAAGGCTTCTAAGATGCTTACTGCATCCGCATGGGAGTCAAAAACGCTGGCTAACAGGAGAGGGCAGGGTTTTTCGGAGACCTAGACGTTGGTTAAGAAACAAATTTCAAATAATCTTCACAGCATATGCGAGTAAGTAAATAAGTGTGTGTTTGTGTTTGTGTGTGTGTTTGTTTGTTTGTCTGTGTATATTTGTGTGTGTGTGTGTGTGTGTGTGTGTGTGTTTCTGTGTATGTGTTTGTGTGTCTTTGTCTGTTTGCTTGTGTGTGTATGTGTGTGTATGTTTGTGTTTGTGTATGTGAGTGTGTGTGTGTGTGTGTGTGTGTGTGTGTGTGTATGTGTGTGTGTGTGTGTGTGTGTGTGTGTGTATGCTATGTTTTATTATAAAAACGTCTGTGCAGTGAATGTTGATATTCCAAAGTGTATGTCTACACATGCCAAATACGATGCTAAAAGACTTACATTTACTTAAAGTTTGGAACATTCATTATATTTCAGGTAATGTTAACTAACAGAAATAAACTTAGCGCGAGTCGCATTGAAGATAAAAACTGCAATTAATTTTTCATGATTGGGGAGAAATAATGTTTCAATAATTTTTATTACTAATAGTTACATGAACCTGTAAACACCAATGATAAATTCATTTTAATATTAAATTTAAGAACAAAATATTTTTAAAAACGTTATATGTCTCTTGCAAGAACATAAATAATTACGAGACACTTTGCATCGCATAGACGTAACTTGCTTTGGCAACTTCATTTAGTCGTAGAGCACTTCTTTCCGCAATTAGAACATGTATAGCCTTACTCTTCACTTCTCGATTTAATTACGCCTGCTTCTCTCGGCGACATTTCTTCAAATGACATTTCATTCAAGGAAAGTGCTTGTCTTCTCAAACTACGAACTAATAATAGCTACTAAAGTTGTTTAAGATTACTATATTTTAGTTGTCGCTAATTTATAAAAGTCAGCCATCTAGATCAACAACAACTGTGGCTTTATACTTAGTAACTGTACGAATTTTCGAACTTACTGAGACGTTTTTGAGCACACTAGTGCTTCATTATAAAGTATTAAAAAAATACTAATATTAACCTATTTTAATTTAAGCTATTGAAACAAATATCATGTGACTAAAATAGCAATAATTAATAGGGGCGGTCTAGAGAATCAGAAAAACCTCACCTGATGTCTGTACTAGCACTGACCTTGAATGCTGCGTCAGGCTGTCGTAGTATGGCGGCCGCACAACAGAAGCAAACATAATTTATAGCTTGATCACATAACATGACACCATGTTACTTTTTACCTGTTGGAATACGTCAAAATACTTGTTCTTTCATTAGCTCGTGATATAGAAGAGCTAACAAAATGAATATCTCCTGTAGTGAAAGAAAACATCTTGTGGACCGTTTGGGATGCATTCATTTATCGACTAGATGTCATTACTAGTTCTAAAGCAGAATATGTAGAACATTTGCTATTTATTTTCGTAAACGTTTTTCTCCTGCGAGTATTTTTGTGGAAATATAGCGGAAAGGGTTCATTTTTTTACATACTCTAGTTCCAAATTCATATATATTATTTTCAATTTATTCTCTAATGTATTAATTGAATCCAGTTAGAAATTTTGTAATTGTTTAAATGTGACGCTAATGAAGACCATCTAGCGGGCTCGAAAACGTTTTGTCTCACGTGCACACACACACACACACTCGCGCGCGCACACAATCACACACGCACGCACGCACAGATACTGCCATTTTCTATTTCTATCTAGATTTATTCACTTAGAAAATTTAGAAAGTGAAATTTAGAAAATATTTTCGAAAGTTTTTTTTTAGATATTATCAATCTATAGTTATTTTTAATTAGACGTCCTAGTTAAAAAATGTCTTGAATTTAGACTTACACAAATCTTTAATACGATCTTCATATATTAGTCAGAAAGAATTAAAAAAATCATAAATTTGTCAAAAACTCGTAAGCCAGTAAAAAAACTCATAAAATTTATTTATTAATTAAAAAATAGAGTTTTTAGTTTTTTGAACTATGCAAAGTTTAATAAAGGAGACACGTTTGTTGAAGAGCTCATAAAGATCGTAAATGTTTGGTGTAAATTTCATAAATCTAAATGGGAAGTAAAAAATATTTTAAACGACTCTTTGGTATGAAAGAACTCGTAAATTAGGTAAGAAAAATTTAGTAGCACACACACACACACACACACACACACACACACACACACACACATGTATATGTACGAATATTAAATACAAAATTCTCCATTGAAAGAACATTTTTAACCTATACACTTGCCTTTCAAGCTTTTTTTTGTTAATTCTAAAGCTCGTTTCTATCCAAATTGTAAGCATCCTCAGAAACGTTCTCCTATTCTGTCAGAAACTACAAATATTTGAAATTTAAGGTTAATAATGCTGACACATATTGTTACCGTTACATATACTCTCCAATAACATTCCTGCACCGTTGCCTTTTCACTTTACAATATGAATCTACTATAATACTTAGGCTTGATTTGCATCTCTTCATAACATTTGTGTATAACACTTGGTCTGAATCTGTTCATCATTTAACTTAATCTTTGAATGTGTATATATATATTTCTAAGTTTAGCTTCAAACAAATATATTCGGCTTTAAATATTTATTGGTCTTTAAAATTAAATCCCGGTTGTTTGATTCCTAAAATGTAAAAACAAAATCAATAAAGTTACACTTGTTATATTTAGATATCTTAGAAACAAATAAACACAGAGGAAAGAACAGAATATTCGACGCGATTATACAAATATGCTTAGGCACAATACTATGCTTAACCACAAGAAAACTTTAAGCTATAAATTACATTGAAAGATGTGCCAGCATCTTTAAGAACTAGTGTACACATCTACTGACAAATCGTGGGTCTTTATGATGTTTGTCACTAGGTTTCGAAGATGCTAGCCTTATGTCAGCAAAAAGCTTTAAACGAAATTTATAGCCTAAAATACTTCTTTTATATATATATATATATATATATATATATATATATATATATATATATATTTAATAAATTGAAAATATTTCAAAAACAAAAATACTTTTATTGCATATATCATTCAAAGCTTTTCGGCGATAAAACAGTACCAACATCTTCAGGAAAATAATTATCTAACAAAATATTTTTACACAACTTCTGTGAAAATTGTGTGAAAATATTTTGTTAGATAATTATTTTCCTGAAGATGCTGGTACTGTTTTATCGGCGAAAAGCTTTGAATACAATAAAAGTATTCTTTCGTGTTTTTGAAATATTTTAAGTTTATTAACTATATTACAAGAAAGTATATCACCATATTTAATATACTATACACACACACACACACACACACACACACACACACACACACACACATATATATATATATATATATATATATATATATATATATATATATATATATATCAAAACAACTAAAGTTTTTCAAATACTCAACTTAATATTTTAATATTTATTAATTTGTATTCAAAGGTTCTAGTCTGCAAACAGTACCAACATCATCCTAAAATTAATTATAGCTTAGTTTTAAGTAATTATAGGTTATGTTTGTAATCTTATATTATTACCAATTTAATATTTACAAATAAAAAAGATTGTTATTTAATAAATAACAATCAGTTGTATTGATATTTATAAAAGAAAACATATATATATATATATATATATATATATATATATATATATATATGATGATGATGATGATGATGAATAGTTATTATCTGGAGTACATCCCTTTATTCTGCAGTGCATAAAATCGCAGTTCCGACGTTTCGCTAGAATATCACCTAGCATTGACGATATGAACCCAATAGTCGACCCGCTCTTCAACTGTTTTTGGGTTCACTTCGTCAATGCTGGATGAGATTCTAGCGAAACGTCGGAACTGCAATTTTATGCACTGTAGAATAAAGGGATGTACTCCAGATAATAACTATTCATCGTATGTTTCCATCCGTGAAGGAATACGTATCAGCATATATATATATATATATATATATATATATATATATATATATATATATATATATATGTAAAACAAAATTATAATAATTACAAAGACACGAATATATATATATATATATGATGATGATGATGATGATGAATAGTTATTATCTGGAGTACATCCCTTTATTCTGCAGTGCATAAAATCGCAGTTCCGACGTTTCGCTAGAATATCACCTAGCATTGACGATATGAACCCAATAGTCGACCCGCTCTTCAACTGTTTTTGGGTTCACTTCGTCAATGCTGGATGAGATTCTAGCGAAACGTCGGAACTGCAATTTTATGCACTGTAGAATAAAGGGATGTACTCCAGATAATAACTATTCATCGTATGTTTCCATCCGTGAAGGAATACGTATCAGCATATATATATATATATATATATATATATATATATATATATATATATATATATATATATATATATATATATATATATATATATGTAAAACAAAATTATAATAATTACAAAGACACGAATATATATATATATATATATATATATATATATATATATATATATATATATATATATATATAAGTTACTATATATAACTATTCTTGTCTTTGAAATATTTTAAATTAATAACTATATTACAAGAAAACATATCACCATATTATATATATACAGACATTAGAGTTTTTCCATAAAGATAATGGCAAAATATTTAACTTTAAAAATTACGAATGAAGAAAATGTAACAATAACAAACCAGAAACGGAAGTACAATTTCCGTTCAAGAAAGTGAACATGAAATATAATTTTAACCTATTTCTGCATTGGCTGCAGTAAAGCATAAATAGTAATTATATTGAAATGTAATACAGATTGCAGCACAGTACAAGAGGGTAACCTAGATACCCGTTATTCCGTACAACGGAGCGGCGCTCAACCAGCGTTTAACTGTAATTCAATTATTGTAAATGAACGAGGCATATTTTTCTCTACGATATTTTCCGTTAGAAGACCATAAATAATGAAGCACTATGCCTCCAGTATGAGTCGTTTAAATTTTCGTTTGGAGTTGTTCTCGTATCGTTTGTAACTTTGAATATTTTGTCAAAACAAAATTCCTAATTTGTAATGATGGGATAAAAATGTAATAATAAAATTACATGGGTTTACTGTTACCTTCGTTGACATACATTTGTAATAATCAATCTCGTTGTGTTGTTTAATATTTAGTCTTTAAGGTGTCCATTTATAAAAAGTATATTTAATTGCATTTACCTGCCATAAGTAAACCATTTTAAATTTAAATTTTTTTGCTGTCTTCATTTTTCATTCATGATAGGAATTCATGTAGTTACAACCCATTCCAAGTACTGGTGGTTGTAACTAGCTTGGTAGCCTACATGACCAATCGATAAAATCATTGTACTACTCTTAGTAAAAACATCATTTCTCTCTAAAACATAGAACATGATGTAAAATCAAAGAATTCCAGGGGCAAATGCTTGCTATTAAAGCAAAATAATCAACAAGCAACGCGTAAAGATCGATTTAATGACGTCATTGGTCCAGTCAATGTTTGCGAGACGGATTTTCTCTCCTTTTACCATTGCCGCCGTAAGAGCAAGTGCCAACACATTTGCGGTTAGTTAAGGCGGTGGCTTTTTGTTAACTTTAATAAAAGAATTGATATTTTTTCTCTTAGATGTCTTCATCGAAGATGTGCTTCATCACTACAATAATTCCCTTTTTGTAATTTTAATTTTATGATATTATTAATGTCATGAAATAATAAATTTATTGCCTTAATAATGTTATCGGCGACATTAACAATATACTTTACCGTTTGAATTACTTTTTTTTGTTTTAGTTTTGTTGCCATTATAAATGTACACTAATAATATGCTTCACCAATAAACGTTTCTGGGAATGATGTTGCCAGTGCAGCTGCATTAACAATATGGTTTACCACTAAAATGACTTCCTCTTTGTAATTTTGTTTCCATAGTAATTTTATCGGCATCCAGAACACAAAAATATTCCCTGAAATGTACTTCCCTGTCTTGTATTAACTGGCTAAGGTTCTAGTAAGTGTACAGGATGGGAAGCGATACAATAAGGCAATATCCCTCTCCGTACTGGGCGTTTGCGGAGTCACCTGCGGACAGTATAGTAGACCTATTGGTGGTGGGATCTAGAACCCAAACATATTCCCTGAAATGTACTTCCCTGTCCTGTATTAACTGGCTAAGGTTCTAGTAAGTGTACAGGATGGGAAGCGATACAATAAGGCAATATCCCTCTCCGTACTGGGCGTTTGCGGAGTCACCTACGGACAGTATAGTAGACCTATTGGTGGTGGGATCTAGAACCCAAACATATTCCCTGAAATGTACTTCCCTGTCTTGTATTAACTGGCTAAGGTTCTAGTAAGTGTACAGGATGGGAAGCGATACAATAAGGCAATATCCCTCTCCGTACTGGGCGTTTGCGGAGTCACCTGCGGACAGTATAGTAGACCTATTGGTGGTGGGATCTAGAACCCAAACATATTCCCTGAAATGTACTTCCCTGTCCTGTATTAACTGGCTAAGGTTCTAGTAAGTGTACAGGATGGGAAGCGATACAATAAGGCAATATGCCTCTCCGTACTGAGCGTTTGCGGAGTCACCTACGGACAGTATAGTAGACCTATTGGTGGTGGGATCAAGAACCCAAATTTATTCCCTGAAATGTACTTCCCTGTCCTGTAATAACTGGGTAAGGTTCTAGTAAGTGTACAGGATGGGAAGCGATACAATAAGGCAATATCCCTCTCCGTACTGAGCGTTTGCGGAGTCACCTACGGACAGTATAGTAGACCTATTGATGGGGGGATCTAGAACCCAAATTTATTCCCTGAAATGTACTTCCCTGCCCTGTATTAACTGGCTGACGATCTAGTAAGTGTACAGGATGGGAAGCGATACAATAAGGCAATATCCCTCTCCGCACTGGGCGTTTGCGGAGTCACCTACGGACAGTATAGTAGACCTATTGATGGGGGGATCTAGAACCCAAATTTATTCCCTGAAATGTACTTCCCTGTCCTGTATTAACTGGCTAAGGTTCTAGTAAGTGTACAGGATGGGAAGCGATACAATAAGGCAATATCCCTCTCCGTACTGAGCGTTTGCGGAGTCACCTACGGACAGTATAGTAGACCTATTGGTGGTGGGATCTAGAACCCAAACATATTCCCTGAAATGTACTTCCCTGTCATGTATTAACTGGCTAAGGTTCTAGTAAGTGTACAGGATGGGAAGCGATACAATAAGGCAATATCCCTCTCCGTACTGGGCGTTTGCGGAGTCACCTACGGACAGTATAGTAGACCTATTGGTGATGGGATCTAGAACCCAAATTTATTCCCTGAAATGTACTTCCCTGTCCTGTATTAACTGGCTAAGGTTCTAGTAAGTGTACAGGATGGGAAGCGATACAATAAGGCAATATCTCTCCGCACTGGGCGTTTGCGGAGTCACCTACGGACAGTATAGTAGACCTATTGGGCGTGGGTTGATCTAGAACCCAAATTTATTCCCTGAAATGTACTTCCCTGTCTTGTATTAACTGGCTGACGTTATAGTAAGTGTACAGGAGGGGAAGCGATAAAATAAGGCAATATCTCTCCGCACTGGGCGTTTGCGGAGTCACCTACGGACAGTATAGTAGACCTATTGGGCGTGGGGGGATCTAGAACCCAAATTTATTTCCTGAAATGTACTTCCCTGTCTTGTATTAACTGGCTAAGGCTCTAGTAAGTGTACAGGATGGGAAGCGATATAATAAGGCAATATCCCTCTCCGCACTGGGCGTTTGCGGAGTCACCTACGGACAGTATATTAGATCTATTGGTGGTGGGATCTAGAACCCAAATTTATTCCCTGAAATGTACTTCCCTGTCCTGTATTAACTGGCTAAGGTTCTAGTAAGTGTACAGGATGGGAAGCGATATAATAAGGCAATATCCCTCTCCGCACTGGGCGTTTGCGGAGTCACCTACGGACAGTATATTAGATCTATTGGTGGCGGGATCTAGAACCCAAATTTATTCCCTGAAATGTACTTCCCTGTCCTGTATTAACTGGCTAAGGTTCTAGTAAGTGTACAGGATGGGAAGCGATACAATAAGGCAATATCCCTCTCCGTACTGGGCGTTTGCGGAGTTACCTACGGACAGTATATTAGATCTATTGGCGGGGGGATCTAGAACCCAATTTTATTCCCTGAAATGTACTTCCCTGTCATGTATTAACTGTCTAAGGTTCTAGTAAGTGTACAGGATGGGAAGCGATACAATAAGGCAATATCCCTCTCCGTACTGGGCGTTTGCGGAGTCACCTACGGACAGTATAGTAGACCTATTGGTGGTGGGATCTAGAACCCAAATTTATTCCCTGAAATGTACTTCCCTGTCTTGTATTAACTAGCTGACGTTCTAGTAAGGGTACAGGACGGGAAGCGATAAAATAAGGCAATATCTCTCCGCACTGGGCGTTTGCGGAGTCACCTACGGACAGTATAGTAGACCTATTGGGCGTGGGTTGATCTAGAACCCAAATTTATTCCCTGAAATGTACTTCCCTGTCTTGTATTAACTAGCTGACGTTATAGTAAGTGTACAGGACGGGAAGCGATAAAATAAGGCAATATCCCTCTCCGTACTGGGCGTTTGCGGAGTCACCTACGGACAGTATAGTAGACCTATTGGTGGTGGGATCTAGAACCCAAATTTATTCCCTGAAATGTACTTCCCTGTCTTGTATTAACTAGCTGACGTTCTAGTAAGTGTACAGGACGGGAAGCGATAAAATAAGGCAATATCTCTCCGCACTGGGCGTTTGCGGAGTCACCTACGGACAGTATAGTAGACCTATTGGGCGTGGGTTGATCTAGAACCCAAATTTATTCCCTGAAATGTACTTCCCTGTCTTGTATTAACTAGCTGACGTTCTAGTAAGTGTACAGGACGGGAAGCGATAAAATAAGGCAATATCTCTCTTCGCACTGGGCGTTTGCGGATGCATAATTTGACGTAAACGCAAGGCTTTCAGCTTGATTAGCGTAGGAAACAAAAGTGCACGTATGTGCCTGCAAGTTGTTCACCTGATAGAGTTTAACCGTAATTTTCTATTAAATTAGAATTTATTTTTCTTATAAGGTATATTTACTACAGAAAATGTTTTTCCTTCATCGTCTCCAGATATTTGCTTATCACCAGTAATTGTTTATGTTGAGATGTCGCCGTCTGTAAGTGTGTGAGTAATAAATGCGTCAGAAATAAAGGAAGGTAGCCGCAACCGGCTAATACAAGAGAAGAGAAACTCACCATCTACATACAAAATTGTAGAAAGGAAGAAAGAAACGAAAAGAAAGAACTGTCTAACGAAAGATCCACAGTTTTTAAATTAAAAATACAGAGTTTAAAAAATAAAAGATATGCTTGAATTTGGTAATTACTAGATATAAATGTAACGGACAAGCTATTCTATGTAACATGCAGTTGAGAGGAAATGATCCTTGGAAATAGGACGAAATGATTTTTCAATAACCTTATACTTGAACTCATCATCTGTCTACCCCTCTTCCCTTTGCAAAAACTTAATTCTAGCTACTAGATCAATAATACGTTTGTGGCTATCAAGAAAAAAAAGTTCAAAACTGGTTTTAGTTAAGAGCTTTTTTCGAAGTTAAAGCGTCAACCATGACAAAAATGGAAAATGCTTGTGTGCTTATGTTCGAAATGTTAATTTAAAATTGCTTGGAATACAAGCCGCAGTGAGCCCTCGTCAGCCATCCTCTAACGAGCTGACTCCATCTGTGTGGTTTGTATCTCTACCACGAGAAAGGTTCGGGACAGATTGTTCATGTACCAAGCTGATAATTTCTTTTTTTGGAAAATAATGATATAATGAAATGAAACAGTACGATAATAGTCGAGTACTGGGTCGGGTTGAGAAACCTGACAAGAAAGAAGCCCTGCCATAAACGACCCCGAATAAATCGTGCAGAGCCCTGGGGGCTAAGATATCCTTGTGTTTAGGGATAAGAAAGCGTATTACCTTACAAATACCTTCTTAGTTCACTTCTTCTTCCGCTTCCATCTCGAAAGTGAAATGGCTTGGAAAGCAAATCAGTACTTCCGTTAGAGATAAGCTGCGTTCCTCGTCATGTGCTCCTGTGTCAACTGAAACAGAACTGTGATGTAGATTAGTAGTAGTATGTACTTTCATTTACAGCTTTAGGATTAGAGCTGGACAGTCAGTAGAGACAACGATTGTCTCTGCTTCTCATGAGGGGGTTTTATCTATCCAGTGAGGGAATGAGTGTAGATGTACTTTCATTTACAGCTTTAGGATTAGAGCTGGACAGTCAGTAGAGACAACGGTTGTCTCAGCTTCTCGTGAGGGGGTTTTATCTATCCAGTGAGGGAATGAGTGTAGATGTACTTTCATTTACAGCTTTAGGATTAGAGCTGGACAGTCAGTAGAGACAACGGTTGTCTCTGCTTCTCATGAGGGGGTTTTATCTATCCAGTGAGGGAATGAGTGTAGATGTACTTTCATTTACAGCTTTAGGATTAGAGCTGGACAGTCAGTAGAGACAACGGTTGTCTCTGCTTCTCATGAGGGGGTTTTATCTATCCAGTGAGGGAATGAGTGTAGATGTACTTTCATTTACAGCTTTAGGATTAGAGCTGGACAGTCAGTAGAGACAACGGTTGTCTCAGCTTCTCGTGAGGGGGTTTTATCTATCCAGTGAGGGAATGAGTGTAGATGTACTTTCATTTACAGCTTTAGGATTAGAGCTGGACAGTCATTAGAGACAACGGTTGTCTCTGCTTCTCATGAGGGGGTTTTATCTATCCAGTGAGGGAATGAGTGTAGATGTACTTTCATTTACAGCTTTAGGATTAGAGCTGGACAGTCAGTAGAGACAACGGTTGTCTCAGCTTCTCGTGAGGGGGTTTTATCTATCCAGTGAGGGAATGAGTGTAGATGTACTTTCATTTACAGCTTTAGGATTAGAGCTGGACAGTCAGTAGAGACAACGGTTGTCTCTGCTTCTCATGAGGGGGTTTTATCTATCCAGTGAGGGAATGAGTGTAGATGTACTTTCATTTACAGCTTTAGGATTAGAGCTGGACAGTCAGTAGAGACAACGGTTGTCTCTGCTTCTCATGAGGGGGTTTTATCTATCCAGTGAGGGAATGAGTGTAGATGTACTTTCATTTACAGCTTTAGGATTAGAGCTGGACAGTCAGTAGAGACAACGGTTGTCTCAGCTTCTCGTGAGGGGGTTTTATCTATCCAGTGAGGGAATGAGTGTAGATGTACTTTCATTTACAGCTTTAGGATTAGAGCTGGACAGTCAGTAGAGACAACGGTTGTCTCTGCTTCTCATGAGGGGGTTTTATCTATCCAGTGAGGGAATGAGTGTAGATGTACTTTCATTTACAGCTTTAGGATTAGAGCTGGACAGTCAGTAGAGACAACGGTTGTCTCAGCTTCTCGTGAGGGGGTTTTATCTATCCAGTGAGGGAATGAGTGTAGATGTACTTTCATTTACATCTTTAGGATTAGAGCTGGACAGTCAGTAGAGACAACGGTTGTCTCTGCTTCTCGTGAGGGGGTTTTATCTATCCAGTGAGGGAATGAGTGTAGATGTACTTTCATTTACAGCTTTAGGATTAGAGCTGGACAGTCAGTAGAGACAACGGTTGTCTCTGCTTCTCATGAGGGGGTTTTATCTATCCAGTGAGGGAATGAGTGTAGATGTACTTTCATTTACAGCTTTAGGATTAGAGCTGGACAGTCAGTAGAGACAACGGTTGTCTCTGCTTCTCATGAGGGGGTTTTATCTATCCAGTGAGGGAATGAGTGTAGATGTACTTTCATTTACAGCTTTAGGATTAGAGCTGGACAGTCAGTAGAGACAACGGTTGTCTCAGCTTCTCGTGAGGGGGTTTTATCTATCCAGTGAGGGAATGAGTGTAGATGTACTTTCATTTACATCTTTAGGATTAGAGCTGGACAGTCAGTAGAGACAACGGTTGTCTCTGCTTCTCGTGAGGGGGTTTTATCTATCCAGTGAGGGAATGAGTGTAAATGTACTTTCATTTACATCTTTAGGATTAGAGCTGGACAGTCAGTAGAGACAACGGTTGTCTCTGCTTCTCATGAGGGGGTTTTATCTATCCAGTGAGGGAATGAGTGTAGATGTACTTTCATTTACAGCTTTAGGATTAGAGCTGGACAGTCAGTAGAGACAACGGTTGTCTCTGCTTCTCATGAGGGGGTTTTATCTATCCAGTGAGGGAATGAGTGTAGATGTACTTTCATTTACAGCTTTAGGATTAGAGCTGGACAGTCAGTAGAGACAACGATTGTCTCTGCTTCTCATGAGGGGGTTTTATCTATCCAGTGAGGGAATGAGTGTAGATGTACTTTCATTTACATCTTTAGGATTAGAGCTGGACAGTCAGTAGAGACAACGGTTGTCTCTGCTTCTCATGAGGGGGTTTTATCTATCCAGTGAGGGAATGAGTGTAGATGTACTTTCATTTACATCTTTAGGATTAGAGCTGGACAGTCAGTAGAGACAACGGTTGTCTCTGCTTCTCGTGAGGGGGTTTTATCTATCCAGTGAGGGAATGAGTGTAGATGTACTTTCATTTACATCTTTAGGATTAGAGCTGGACAGTCAGTAGAGACAACGGTTGTCTCTGCTTCTCATGAGGGGGTTTTATCTATCCAGTGAGGGAATGAGTGTAAATGTACTTTCATTTACATCTTTAGGATTAGAGCTGGACAGTCAGTAGAGACAACGGTTGTCTCTGCTTCTCGTGAGGGGGTTTTATCTATCCAGTGAGGGAATGAGTGTAGATGTACTTTCATTTACAGCTTTAGGATTAGAGCTGGACAGTCAGTAGAGACAACGGTTGTCTCTGCTTCTCATGAGGGGGTTTTATCTATCCAGTGAGGGAATGAGTGTAGATGTACTTTCATTTACAGCTTTAGGATTAGAGCTGGACAGTCAGTAGAGACAACGGTTGTCTCTGCTTCTCATGAGGGGGTTTTATCTATCCAGTGAGGGAATGAGTGTAGATGTACTTTCATTTACAGCTTTAGGATTAGAGCTGGACAGTCAGTAGAGACAACGGTTGTCTCAGCTTCTCGTGAGGGGGTTTTATCTATCCAGTGAGGGAATGAGTGTAGATGTACTTTCATTTACAGCTTTAGGATTAGAGCTGGACAGTCAGTAGAGACAACGGTTGTCTCTGCTTCTCATGAGGGGGTTTTATCTATCCAGTGAGGGAATGAGTGTAGATGTACTTTCATTTACAGCTTTAGGATTAGAGCTGGACAGTCAGTAGAGACAACGGTTGTCTCAGCTTCTCGTGAGGGGGTTTTATCTATCCAGTGAGGGAATGAGTGTAGATGTACTTTCATTTACATCTTTAGGATTAGAGCTGGACAGTCAGTAGAGACAACGGTTGTCTCTGCTTCTCGTGAGGGGGTTTTATCTATCCAGTGAGGGAATGAGTGTAGATGTACTTTCATTTACAGCTTTAGGATTAGAGCTGGACAGTCAGTAGAGACAACGGTTGTCTCTGCTTCTCATGAGGGGGTTTTATCTATCCAGTGAGGGAATGAGTGTAGATGTACTTTCATTTACAGCTTTAGGATTAGAGCTGGACAGTCAGTAGAGACAACGGTTGTCTCTGCTTCTCATGAGGGGGTTTTATCTATCCAGTGAGGGAATGAGTGTAGATGTACTTTCATTTACAGCTTTAGGATTAGAGCTGGACAGTCAGTAGAGACAACGGTTGTCTCAGCTTCTCGTGAGGGGGTTTTATCTATCCAGTGAGGGAATGAGTGTAGATGTACTTTCATTTACATCTTTAGGATTAGAGCTGGACAGTCAGTAGAGACAACGGTTGTCTCTGCTTCTCGTGAGGGGGTTTTATCTATCCAGTGAGGGAATGAGTGTAAATGTACTTTCATTTACATCTTTAGGATTAGAGCTGGACAGTCAGTAGAGACAACGGTTGTCTCTGCTTCTCATGAGGGGGTTTTATCTATCCAGTGAGGGAATGAGTGTAGATGTACTTTCATTTACAGCTTTAGGATTAGAGCTGGACAGTCAGTAGAGACAACGGTTGTCTCTGCTTCTCATGAGGGGGTTTTATCTATCCAGTGAGGGAATGAGTGTAGATGTACTTTCATTTACAGCTTTAGGATTAGAGCTGGACAGTCAGTAGAGACAACGATTGTCTCTGCTTCTCATGAGGGGGTTTTATCTATCCAGTGAGGGAATGAGTGTAGATGTACTTTCATTTACATCTTTAGGATTAGAGCTGGACAGTCAGTAGAGACAACGGTTGTCTCTGCTTCTCATGAGGGGGTTTTATCTATCCAGTGAGGGAATGAGTGTAGATGTACTTTCATTTACATCTTTAGGATTAGAGCTGGACAGTCAGTAGAGACAACGGTTGTCTCTGCTTCTCGTGAGGGGGTTTTATCTATCCAGTGAGGGAATGAGTGTAGATGTACTTTCATTTACATCTTTAGGATTAGAGCTGGACAGTCAGTAGAGACAACGGTTGTCTCTGCTTCTCATGAGGGGGTTTTATCTATCCAGTGAGGGAATGAGTGTAAATGTACTTTCATTTACATCTTTAGGATTAGAGCTGGACAGTCAGTAGAGACAACGGTTGTCTCTGCTTCTCGTGAGGGGGTTTTATCTATCCAGTGAGGGAATGAGTGTAGATGTACTTTCATTTACAGCTTTAGGATTAGAGCTGGACAGTCAGTAGAGACAACGGTTGTCTCTGCTTCTCATGAGGGGGTTTTATCTATCCAGTGAGGGAATGAGTGTAGATGTACTTTCATTTACAGCTTTAGGATTAGAGCTGGACAGTCAGTAGAGACAACGGTTGTCTCTGCTTCTCATGAGGGGGTTTTATCTATCCAGTGAGGGAATGAGTGTAGATGTACTTTCATTTACAGCTTTAGGATTAGAGCTGGACAGTCAGTAGAGACAACGGTTGTCTCAGCTTCTCGTGAGGGGGTTTTATCTATCCAGTGAGGGAATGAGTGTAGATGTACTTTCATTTACATCTTTAGGATTAGAGCTGGACAGTCAGTAGAGACAACGGTTGTCTCTGCTTCTCGTGAGGGGGTTTTATCTATCCAGTGAGGGAATGAGTGTAGATGTACTTTCATTTACATCTTTAGGATTAGAGCTGGACAGTCAGTAGAGACAACGGTTGTCTCTGCTTCTCATGAGGGGGTTTTATCTATCCAGTGAGGGAATGAGTGTAGATGTACTTTCATTTACAGCTTTAGGATTAGAGCTGGACAGTCAGTAGAGACAACGGTTGTCTCTGCTTCTCATGAGGGGGTTTTATCTATCCAGTGAGGGAATGAGTGTAGATGTACTTTCATTTACAGCTTTAGGATTAGAGCTGGACAGTCAGTAGAGACAACGATTGTCTCTGCTTCTCATGAGGGGGTTTTATCTATCCAGTGAGGGAATGAGTGTAGATGTACTTTCATTTACATCTTTAGGATTAGAGCTGGACAGTCAGTAGAGACAACGGTTGTCTCTGCTTCTCATGAGGGGGTTTTATCTATCCAGTGAGGGAATGAGTGTAGATGTACTTTCATTTACAGCTTTAGGATTAGAGCTGGACAGTCAGTAGAGACAACGATTGTCTCTGCTTCTCATGAGGGGGTTTTATCTATCCAGTGAGGGAATGAGTGTAGATGTACTTTCATTTACATCTTTAGGATTAGAGCTGGACAGTCAGTAGAGACAACGGTTGTCTCTGCTTCTCATGAGGGGGTTTTATCTATCCAGTGAGGGAATGAGTGTAGATGTACTTTCATTTACATCTTTAGGATTAGAGCTGGACAGTCAGTAGAGACAACGGTTGTCTCTGCTTCTCGTGAGGGGGTTTTATCTATCCAGTGAGGGAATGAGTGTAGATGTACTTTCATTTACATCTTTAGGATTAGAGCTGGACAGTCAGTAGAGACAACGGTTGTCTCTGCTTCTCATGAGGGGGTTTTATCTATCCAGTGAGGGAATGAGTGTAAATGTACTTTCATTTACATCTTTAGGATTAGAGCTGGACAGTCAGTAGAGACAACGGTTGTCTCTGCTTCTCGTGAGGGGGTTTTATCTATCCAGTGAGGGAATGAGTGTAGATGTACTTTCATTTACAGCTTTAGGATTAGAGCTGGACAGTCAGTAGAGACAACGGTTGTCTCTGCTTCTCATGAGGGGGTTTTATCTATCCAGTGAGGGAATGAGTGTAGATGTACTTTCATTTACAGCTTTAGGATTAGAGCTGGACAGTCAGTAGAGACAACGGTTGTCTCTGCTTCTCATGAGGGGGTTTTATCTATCCAGTGAGGGAATGAGTGTAGATGTACTTTCATTTACAGCTTTAGGATTAGAGCTGGACAGTCAGTAGAGACAACGGTTGTCTCAGCTTCTCGTGAGGGGGTTTTATCTATCCAGTGAGGGAATGAGTGTAGATGTACTTTCATTTACATCTTTAGGATTAGAGCTGGACAGTCAGTAGAGACAACGGTTGTCTCTGCTTCTCGTGAGGGGGTTTTATCTATCCAGTGAGGGAATGAGTGTAGATGTACTTTCATTTACATCTTTAGGATTAGAGCTGGACAGTCAGTAGAGACAACGGTTGTCTCTGCTTCTCATGAGGGGGTTTTATCTATCCAGTGAGGGAATGAGTGTAGATGTACTTTCATTTACAGCTTTAGGATTAGAGCTGGACAGTCAGTAGAGACAACGGTTGTCTCTGCTTCTCATGAGGGGGTTTTATCTATCCAGTGAGGGAATGAGTGTAGATGTACTTTCATTTACAGCTTTAGGATTAGAGCTGGACAGTCAGTAGAGACAACGATTGTCTCTGCTTCTCATGAGGGGGTTTTATCTATCCAGTGAGGGAATGAGTGTAGATGTACTTTCATTTACATCTTTAGGATTAGAGCTGGACAGTCAGTAGAGACAACGGTTGTCTCTGCTTCTCATGAGGGGGTTTTATCTATCCAGTGAGGGAATGAGTGTAGATGTACTTTCATTTACATCTTTAGGATTAGAGCTGGACAGTCAGTAGAGACAACGGTTGTCTCTGCTTCTCGTGAGGGGGTTTTATCTATCCAGTGAGGGAATGAGTGTAGATGTACTTTCATTTACATCTTTAGGATTAGAGCTGGACAGTCAGTAGAGACAACGGTTGTCTCTGCTTCTCATGAGGGGGTTTTATCTATCCAGTGAGGGAATGAGTGTAAATGTACTTTCATTTACATCTTTAGGATTAGAGCTGGACAGTCAGTAGAGACAACGGTTGTCTCTGCTTCTCATGAGGGGGTTTTATCTATCCAGTGAGGGAATGAGTGTAGATGTACTTTCATTTACAGCTTTAGGATTAGAGCTGGACAGTCAGTAGAGACAACGGTTGTCTCTGCTTCTCATGAGGGGGTTTTATCTATCCAGTGAGGGAATGAGTGTAGATGTACTTTCATTTACATCTTTAGGATTAGAGCTGGACAGTCAGTAGAGACAACGGTTGTCTCTGCTTCTCATGAGGGGGTTTTATCTATCCAGTGAGGGAATGAGTGTAAATGTACTTTCATTTACATCTTTAGGATTAGAGCTGGACAGTCAGTAGAGACAACGATTGTCTCTGCTTCTCATGAGGGGGTTTTATCTATCCAGTGAGGGAATGAGTGTAGATGTACTTTCATTTACATCTTTAGGATTAGAGCTGGACAGTCAGTAGAGACAACGGTTGTCTCTGCTTCTCATGAGGGGGTTTTATCTATCCAGTGAGGGAATGAGTGTAGATAATGTAAGTTGTTAAGGAAGTTTTGTTTTAACCCTGGTCTGGGCTTCCAAAACCCGCCCATCACACAAGCTCATAAGCTCTTTCCTTGGAGAATCAGGAGATAGGGAAATGAAATGTACGGTAAGTGTCGCGCAAAGAGCGGAATGAAAAAACCTGATAAGAAAGTAGCCCTGCCAGAAAATATCCTGCGATAGATCATACAGGAAACCTGGGGGCTTGGATCACCTTATGCTAAGCAATAAGGAGAGGTATTACCTTACAAATACCTTGTTGTGAGTCTATGGTAGTAATGACATGCACCTCTTCTTCTGCTGCCTACTCGAAACTGAAAAGGCATGAAGTGAATATTAGTTCTTCCGTTAGGGCTAAGCTGCGACCCTGGGGATGTGCCCATGTGTCACCTGGAACATAACTGTAAAGGAGAATCTATTAGTATGTATATTTTTATTGTTTGTATTATGGGTGGAGCTAGTATTAGGCGGTCAGTATGGACAGCGGCCGTCTGTGTGCGTCGTGAGTGGGGTCGTATCTACCCAGTGAGGAAATGTTAAGAAAGTACAAAGTGAAAGGAAAATAGCGCATTCTGATTTGTTCGACATGTCAACGTGTTTATGTCTCGACACTAACACACCATAGCGTCTATTTGTTGAACCAGCGTAAAAGAAATTGCTTCATAATTGGCATAGGGCAGGCACTCTTTTGCTATACTCTGTGATTAAGGAATAGGCGTGACCTCTCCAGTATTACTGGACGTGTTGTAGAGTCCAGAGGCGGATTTACGGTCTGGGCCTTGGGGGTCAAGCCCCCCCCCAAATAGAGCAGGCACCCTGTTGCTATGCTCTGTGATTAAAGAATAGGTATGACCCCTCCAGTATTACTGGACGTGTTGTAGAGTCCAGTGGCGGATTTACGGTATGGACCTTGGGGGTCAAGCCCCCTAAAAATATAGCAAAATTATTATTTTTTTTCAAACTATAAAATAACACTATAAATGTAAAATAAAATGCTGTTTATAGTTTTTGCATTCGCCCCTGATTTAAAACTACTTTATTATTTAGTAAAATATGTTTAAAAACCGGTAATAATAACTATAATACCAAAATATTAATCATTAATAAATACGCCTAAACACTGCCTACAATGTGATAAATTAATGGTTGTATTGTAAATATATGCTAAATGAGGTTAACTAATGACTGTGTAATATCACAGAGTAGGAGGCCTATAAATATTTGCCTCAGATAGAACCCCCTTACAGCTACCATATCTCCTAATATTTTCCGGACGGGGGCCACTTCTCACCACCCAACAGCCGTCCCCAAAATATTCTCCTGAACACTGTACTCTGTTCCGTAGAAATTTGTCTAACCACTAACTATATGTGATGTACATAAAATAATATTTTGGCCGATTTTCCAACAAATTGTATAACTTGGTTTTATTCGCGTATTACAAGCCAACGAGGACCCAGTTTTATATACAGACAATTCTTTTGTCTGTTGCTACAAATAATTATAGTTCCGACTCTGACGTACACATTACAGTATGAATGCATTAAAAAGACATAGATACATACATTTCCGGGAAACTCTAAGAGTATATGGAATGCCGCCAGAAAGAGAGGAAACGGGCTACATTTTGTCAAGCTACAAAACCCTGCCCTTCTATAAGATTTTTGAAGCTGCTTTAAAAGTAACTGAAACTAGACATACACGGTAAATTTCCTAATGAACGCCAGTCTGTATTACTTAGAGTTAGGCTGCACATCTTGAGGTTCATAATTAACTATTTATTTCTCGCTAAAACTATTGACAATAGTCGTAACACCACAAACAAATAAAAAAATAACTAATACATAAAGTTACCATGATTGAACACTTCTGCACATTTCGATGTAAATGACATCATCATCAGGGTCCTAATACTATAAAAAACACTCTAGAAAATATATTACAATAAAATTACTTGGTAAGTCTAATTTGTTTGTTCCATTATTTTTTTTTCAATTAAGCCTCTACCTGGTTTTGTTACTCTCTTACTACTGTTGTCAAATTTATCTTCATTAGTTTTCATTGTTTTCTCATTTCTTTTATACACCTTGCATCTACTAAGTTTCATTGTTGGTGATTACATTAACGATCACATGAAAATTGTCTGAACTTTTTCAATTCCTCTTAATTTTTCACCCTCTCCCTATATAAATTTAAATAGTTTGTTCAAAATTTCAACCGTAAATAATTTATATTCATCCACTCAAGTTTAAATACATTTTTTTTTGTAGTGTATGCCACTTGATCTTAATACACTTTTTTCAAATATGTTTTCATTAATTAAATTTAATAAATTAATTTTAGTTGTGTATGGGAGGTACACTTTTCACAAAAGGGGCAAATATGCAATATAGTTATTTTATCCAATTTGGCTTAAAATAAGTGACAAAATATGATTTCGTAAACAGCTGATCTTATTTTATAGGTTTGTAGTAGAACAGCTGTTTAACGCATAGGCTATATTACTTTATTTATATTAGTTGTAATTATTTAATAAAAAGTAAATAAAAATTTTCTATGTTGGCCCAAGATGAATTGACTATAAATTTGTTTGTTTATTTTACGTTTTCTTAGTTCTTTTGTAAATCTTCTCATCACTATTTTGGATTATATTAATCTAATTTTATTTCATTTTAAGAAAGAGTAGTTGTACCCAAGCGTAAACATTTGTTTACCAATAGAAAGCCCGTCTTATACAAAAATATCTCTTACGATATGAGATCCATGGTGCACTTCTATAACCATTACTTGAAGATTGGCAAAACCTTTTATTTAAGCTAACTATCAATACTCGTTACAGCTAACCTGTCACTAACTCCGATGATGTTAGTATGCCTCCTTTATGCAACTTTTAAAACATAAACTTCGATCATCTCCAATACAGGAGAGGTATTGTTCCTACCCTGGTGTGCTTGAATCTTCCCAGGCCCTCATGTAATGTCCCTTCCCTCATAAAATACTCAATTAAGATGAGTAAACATAGAATTGTGGAAAAGAGAATTTAAAACTAGCATACACAGTTTGAATCTCATTAATTTGATGTTCGTGTCAATTTTATCAAAATTAGCCTAGTTTTAGTAAAAACAAAGATAATGTTTATATTAAACGTGGTCGGTGTTTATTGATTTAGCGTTACACCCAGCGCCCTCAAATTGTAGACTTTCTTGTGGGCTAATTTAGACGCCGAACTTCCGAAGTTAGTTCCAGTCACGCAGCCCACCGCAACTTGTAACGTTGCTTTCTTCAATTGTGCGTTTATAGCGACTTCAATGTAAATTGTTCTTAGTAAGAATTCCACAAAGCGTTTAGAGATATCACTGGAATGGGGTTGCCTGAGGATCGGTTAACATAATTGTCATTTTGTCAATAAACGGTTACGCTTTATTATCAACAATCAGGGGATTTTAAATAAAGGGAAAGTAATCGAATTTGAAATCATTGAAGCTACAGGTTCAGATACAACCGACTGGTCGAAAACCACACGATTATTTTAACACAATATCGATCAATGCTCAGGAAACTATTTGAAATAGTAATGACGTTTTGAAGAGAGGTTTTAAATGATTTTTTTTTATTCCTGCTTTATGCGCGTCTGTCATATGTTACGAAGCACATTAGAGGATGTGTGTCCATCATAGGAATTTAAAGACGAATATAATTTATTCGCGTTTTTGCGATGTCTAATGTGACAATTACGGCTTCGTGTGCATTATTTGTTGAAGTATGAACACAATTATTATTTTAAAAACTATTTGCAGTTTATTTTAGTTATTATTCTGAGAATTAAAATGTTTACATTTTTAATGTTTGAAGAAGGACACAAGTATGTGGATTTTGGACTCTTTGCTAACATCCCCAATACCCTGAACCTAGATAATTAGCAATGCACTTTACTAAAGAACACATGAATAAAATTGTAATAGATAATTCATAATGCACTGTAGTTCATATCTGACTGTACAAACATCTATCATATTATACAAACTACTATGGTATATTTGTTTTCATCAAAAGCATACAAAATATTTAAAGAAAACCATTATTTACCAATACTATTGTTACCACCACTGCCCTGACAGAGTTCTCGTTATAACCTTACTTATCAATACTATTGTTACCACCACTGCCCTGACAGAGGTCTCGTTATAACCTTACTTATCAATACTATTGTTACCACCACTGCCCTGACAGAGGTCTCGTTATAACCTTACTTATCAATACTATTGTTACCACCACTGCCCTGACAGAGGTCTCGTTATAACCTTATTTGTAAATACTATTGTTACCACCACTGCCCTGACAGAGTTCTCGTTATAACCTTACTTATCAATACTATTGTTACCACCACTGCCC
The DNA here is from genome assembly GCA_036971475.1 of Prosapia bicincta. Classification (NCBI taxonomy): domain Eukaryota; kingdom Metazoa; phylum Arthropoda; class Insecta; order Hemiptera; family Cercopidae; genus Prosapia; species Prosapia bicincta. Next base: position 221,674,085 of record JBAIZL010000004.1, read on the forward strand.
TGACAGAGGTCTCGTTATAACCTTATTTGTAAATACTATTGTTACCACCACTGCCCTGACAGAGGTCTCGTTATAACCTTATTTGTAAATACTATTGTTACCACCACTGCCCTGACAGAGTTCTCGTTATAACCTTACTTATCAATACTATTGTTACCACCACTGCCCTGACAGAGGTCTCGTTATAACCTTATTTGTAAATACTATTGTTACCACCACTGCCCTGACAGAGTTCTCGTTATAACCTTACTTATCAATACTATTGTTACCACCACTGCCCTGACAGAGGTCTCGTTATAACCTTATTTGTAAATACTATTGTTACCACCACTGCCCTGACAGAGGTCTCGTTATAACCTTATTTGTAAATACTATTGTTACCACCACTGCCCTGACAGAGGTCTCGTTATAACCTTATTTGTAAATACTATTGTTACCACCACTGCCCTGACAGAGTTCTCGTTATAACCTTACTTATCAATACTATTGTTACCACCACTGCCCTGACAGAGGTCTCGTTATAACCTTATTTGTAAATACTATTGTTACCACCACTGCCCTGACAGAGTTCTCGTTATAACCTTACTTATCAATACTATTGTTACCACCACTGCCCTGACAGAGGTCTCGTTATAACCTTATTTGTAAATACTATTGTTACCACCACTGCCCTGACAGAGGTCTCGTTATAACCTTATTTGTAAATACTATTGTTACCACCACTGCCCTGACAGAGTTCTCGTTATAACCTTACTTATCAATACTATTGTTACCACCACTGCCCTGACAGAGGTCTCGTTATAACCTTATTTGTAAATACTATTGTTACCACCACTACCCTGACAGAGTTCTCGTTATAACCCTACTTATCCGTACTATTGTTACCACCACTGCCCTGACAGAGGTCTCGTTATAACCTTATTTGTAAATACTATTGTTACCACCACTACCCTGACAGAGTTCTCGTTATAACCCTACTTATCCGTACTATTGTTACCACCACTGCCCTGACAAAGGTCTCGTTATAACCTTACTAACCAATGCTGTTGTTACCACCACTGCCCTGACAAAGGTCTCGTTATAACCTTACTAACCAATGCTGTTGTTACCACCACTGCCCTGACAAAGGTCTCGTTATAACCTTACTAACCAATGCTGTTGTTACCACCACTGCCCTGACAAAGGTCTCGTTATAACCTTACTTACCAATGCTGTTGTTACCACCACTGCCCTGACAAAGGTCTCGTTATAACCTTACTAACCAATGCTGTTGTTACCACCACTGCCCTGACAAAGGTCTCGTTATAACCTTACTAACCAATGCTGTTGTTACCACTACTGCCCTGACAGAGGTCTCGTTATAACCTTACTAACCAATGCTGTTGTTACCACCACTGCCCTGACAAAGGTCTCGTTATAACCTTACTTACCAATGCTGTTGTTACCACCACTGCTCTGACAAAGGTCTCGTTATAACCTTACATACCAATGCTGTTGTTACCACCACTGATCTGACGAAATTCTCGATATAACCTTACTTACCAATGCTGTTGTTACCACCACTACCCTGACAAAGGTCTCGTTATAACCTTACTTACCAATGCTGTTGTTACCACCACTGCTCTGACAAAGGTCTCGTTATAACCTTACTTACCAATGCTGTTGTTACCACCACTGATCTGACGAAATTCTCGTTATAACCTTACTTACCAATGCTGTTGTTACCACCACTGCCCTGACAAAGGACTCGTTATAACCTCACTTACCAATGCTGTTGTTACCACCACTGCTCTGACAAAGGTCTCGTTATAACCTTACTTACCAATGCTGTTGTTACCACCACTGCCCTGACAAAGGTCTCGTTATAACCTTACTTACCAATGCTGTTGTTACCACCACTGCTCTGACGAAATTCTCGTTATAACCTTACCTACCAATGCTGTTGTTACCACCACTGCCCTGACAAAGGACTGGTTATAACCTCACTTACCAATGCTGTTGTTACCACCACTGCCCTGACAAAGGTCTCGTTATAACATTACTTACCAATGTCGTTGTTACCACCACTGCTCTGACAAAGGTCTCGATATAACCTTACTTACCATTGCTGTTGTTACCGCCATTGCCCTGACAAAGGTCTCGTTATAACCTTACATACCAATGCTGTTGTTACCACCACTGATCTGACGAAATTCTCGTTATAACCTTACCTACCAATGCTGTTGTTACCACCACTGCCCTGACAAAGGACTCGTTATAACCTCACTTACCAATGCTGTTGTTACCACCACTGCCCTGACAAAGGTCTCGTTATAACATTACTTACCAATGTCGTTGTTACCACCACTGCTCTGACAAAGGTCTCGATATAACCTTACTTACCATTGCTGTTGTTACCACCATTGCCCTGACAAAGGTCTCGTTATAACCTTACTTACCAATGCTGTTGTTACCACCACCGATCTGACAAAATTCTCGTTATAACCTTACTTACCAATGCTGTTGTTACCACCACTGCCCTGACAAAGGACTCGTTATAACCTCACTTACCAATGCTGCTGTCACCACCACTGCCCTTACAAAGGTCTCGTTATAGCCTTACATACCAATGCTGTTGTTACCACCACTGCCCTGACAAAGGTCTCGTTATAACCTTACTTACCAATGCTGTTGTTACCACCACTGCCCTGACAAAGGTCTCGTTATAACCTTACTTACCAATGCTGTTGTTACCACCACTGCCCTGACAAAGGTCTCGTTATAACCTTACTTACCAATGCTGTTGTTACCACCACTGGCCTGACAAAGGTCTCGTTATAACCTTACTTACCAATGCTGTTGTTACCACTAATGCCCTGACAAAAGTCTCGTTATAACCTTACTTACCAATGCTGTTGTTACCACCACTGTTCTTACAATGGTCTCGTTATAACCTTACTTACCAATGCTATTTTTACCACCACTGCCCTGACAAAGGTCTCGATATAATTTTACTTACCAATGCTAGTGTTACCACCACTGCTCTGACAAAGGTCTCGTTATAACCTTACTTACCAATGCTGTTATTACCACCACTGCCCTGACAAAGGTCTCGTTATAAATTTACTTACCAATGCTGTTGTTACCACCACTGCCCTGACAAAGGTCTTGTTATAGCCTTACATACCAATGCTGTGTTACCACCACTGCCCTGACAAAGGTCTCGTTATAGCCTTACTTACCAATGCTGTTGTTACCACCACTGCCCTGACAAAGGTCTCGTTATAACCTTACTTACCAATGCTGTTGTTACCACCACTGCCCTGACAAAGGTCTAGTTATATATTTACTTACCAATGCTGTTGTTACCACCACTGCCCTGACAAAGGTCACGTTATAACCTTACTTACCAATGTCTTTGTTACCACCACTGCCCTGACAAAGGTCTCGTTATAATTTTACTTACCAATGCTGTTATTACCACCACTGCCCTGACAAAGGTCTCGTTATAACCTTACTTACCAATGTTTTTGTTACCACCACTGCCCTGAAAAAGGTCTCGTTATAATCTTACTTACCAATGCTGTTGTTACCACCACTGCCCTGACAAAGGTCTCGTTATAATTTACTTACCAATGCTGTTGTTACCACCACTGCCCTGACAAAGGTCTCATTATAACCTTAGTTACCAATGCTGTTGTTACCACCACTGCTCTGACAAAGGTCTCGTTATAACCTTAGTTACCAATGCTGTTGTTACCACCACTGCCCTGACAAAGGTCTCGTTATAACCTTACTTACCAATGCTGTTGTTACCACTACTGCCCTGACAAAGGTCTCGTTATAACCTTACTTACCAATGGTGTTGTTACCACCACTGCTCTGACAAAGGTCTCGTTATAACCTTACTTACCAATGCTGTTGTTACCACCACTGCTCTGACAGAGGTCTCGTTATAACCTTACTTGCCAATGCTGTTGTTACCACCACTGCTCTGACAAAGGTCTCTTTATAACCTTACTTACCAATGCTGTTGTTACCACCACTGCTCTGACAAAGGTCTCTTTATAACCTTACTTACCAATGCTGTTGTTACCACCACTGCCCTGACAAAGGTCTCGTTATAACCTTACTTACCAATGCTGTTGTTACCACCTCTGCCCTGACAATGGTCTCGTTATAATTTTACTTACCAATGCTGTTTTTACCACCACTGCTCTGACAAAGGTCTCGTATAACCCTACTTACCAATGCTGTTGTTACCACCTCTGCCTTGACAAAGGTCTCGTTATAATTTTACTTACCAATGCTGTTTTTACCACCACTGCGCTGACAAAGGTCTCGTATAACCCTACTTACCAATGCTGTTGTTACCACCACTGCTCTGACAAAAGTCTCTTTATAACCTTACTTACCAATGCTGTTGTTACCACCACTGCCCTGACAAAGGTCTCGTTATAATTTTACTTACCAATGCTGTTGTTACCACCACTGCCCTGACAAAGGTCTCGTTATAATTTACTTACCAATGCTGTTGTTACCACCACTGCCCTGACAAAGGTCTCATTATAACCTTAGTTACCAATGCTGTTGTTACCACCACTGCTCTGACAAAGGTCTCGTTATAACCTTACTTACCAATGCTGTTGTTACCACCACTGCCCTGACAAAGGTCTCGTTATAACCTTACTTACCAATGCTGTTGTTACCACTACTGCCCTGACAAAGGTCTCGTTATAACCTTACTTACCAATGCTGTTGTTACCACCACTGCTCTGACAAAGGTCTCGTTATAACCTTACTTACCAATGCTGTTGTTACCACCACTGCTCTGACAGAGGTCTCGTTATAACCTTACTTGCCAATGCTGTTGTTACCACCACTGCTCTGACAAAGGTCTCTTTATAACCTTACTTACCAATGCTGTTGTTACCACCACTGCTCTGACAAAGGTCTCTTTATAACCTTACTTACCAATGCTGTTGTTACCACCACTGCCCTGACAAAGGTCTCGTTATAACCTTACTTACCAATGCTGTTGTTACCACCTCTGCCCTGACAAAGGTCTCGTTATAATTTTACTTACCAATGCTGTTTTTACCACCACTGCTCTGACAAAGGTCTCGTATAACCCTACTTACCAATGCTGTTGTTACCACCTCTGCCCTGACAAAGGTCTCTTTATAATTTTACTTACCAATGCTGTTTTTACCACCACTGCTCTGACAAAGGTCTCGTATAACCCTACTTACCAATGCTGTTGTTACCACCACTGCTCTGACAAAAGTCTCTTTATAACCTTACTTACCAATGCTGTTGTTACCACCACTGCCCTGACAAAGGTCCCGTTATAGCCTTACTTACCAATGCTGTTGTTACCACTACTGCCCTGACAAAAGTCTCGTTATAACCTTACTTACCAATGCTGTTGTTACCACCAATGCTCTGTCAAAGGTCTCGTTATAACCTTACTTACCAATGCTGTTGTTACCACTACTGCCCTGACAAAAGTCTCGTTATAACCTTACTTACCAATGCTGTTGTTACCACCACTGCCCTGACAAAGGTCTCGTTATAACCTTACTTACCAATGCTGTTGTTACCACCACTGCCCTGACAAAGGTCTCGTTATAACCTTACTTACCAATGCTGTTGTTACCACTACTGCCCTGACAAAGGTCTCGTTATAACCTTACTTACCAATGCTGTTGTTACCACCACTGCTCTGACAAAGGTCTCGTTATAACCTTACTTACCAATGCTGTTGTTACCACCACTGCTCTGACAGAGGTCTCGTTATAACCTTACTTGCCAATGCTGTTGTTACCACCACTGCTCTGACAAAAGTCTCTTTATAACCTTACTTACCAATGCTGTTGTTACCACCACTGCTCTGACAAAGGTCTCTTTATAACCTTACTTACCAATGCTGTTGTTACCACCACTGCCCTGACAAAGGTCTCGTTATAACCTTACTTACCAATGCTGTTGTTACCACCTCTGCCCTGACAAAGGTCTCGTTATAATTTTACTTACCAATGCTGTTTTTACCACCACTGCTCTGACAAAGGTCTCGTATAACCCTACTTACCAATGCTGTTGTTACCACCTCTGCCCTGACAAAGGTCTCTTTATAATTTTACTTACCAATGCTGTTTTTACCACCACTGCTCTGACAAAGGTCTCGTATAACCCTACTTACCAATGCTGTTGTTACCACCACTGCTCTGACAAAAGTCTCTTTATAATCTTACTTACCAATGCTGTTGTTACCACCACTGCCCTGACAAAGGTCTCGTTATAACCTTACTTACCAATGCTGTTGTTACCACTACTACCCTGACAAAAGTCTCGTTATAACCTTACTTACCAATGCTGTTGTTACCACCTCTGCCTTGACAAAGGTCTCGTTATAATTTTACTTACCAATGCTGTTTTTACCACCACTGCGCTGACAAAGGTCTCGTATAACCCTACTTACCAATGCTGTTGTTACCACCACTGCTCTGACAAAAGTCTCTTTATAACCTTACTTACCAATGCTGTTGTTACCACCACTGCTCTGACAAAGGTCTCGTTATAACCTTACTTACCAATGCTGTTGTTACCACCACTGCTCTGACAAAGGTCTCTTTATAACCTTACTTACCAATGCTGTTGTTACCACCACTGCTCTGACAAAGGTCTCTTTATAAGCTTACTTACCAATGCTGTTGTTACCACCACTGCCCTGACAAAGGTCCCGTTATAGCCTTACTTACCAATGCTGTTGTTACCACTACTGCCCTGACAAAAGTCTCGTTATAACCTTACTTACCAATGCTGTTGTTACCACCAATGCTCTGTCAAAGGTCTCGTTATAACCTTACTTACCAATGCTGTTGTTACCACTACTGCCCTGACAAAAGTCTCGTTATAACCTTACTTACCAATGCTGTTGTTACCACCACTGCCCTGACAAAGGTCTCGTTATAACCTTACTTACCAATGCTGTTGTTACCACCACTACCCTGACAATGGTCTTGTTATAACCTTACTTATAAATACTGTTGTTACCATAACTGCCTTGACAAAGGTCTCTTTATAACCTTACTTACCAATGCTGTTGTTACCACCACTGCCCTGACAAAGGTCTCGTTATAATTTTATTTATCAATGCTGTTGTTACCACCACTGCTCTGACAAAGGTCTCTTTATAACCTTACTTACCAATGCTGTTGTTACCACCACTGCTCTGACAAAGGTCTTTTTATAACCTTACTTACCAATGCTGTTGTTACCACCACTGCTCTGACAGAGGTCTCTTTATAACCTTACTTATCAATACTGTTGTTACCATAACTGCCTTGACAAAGGTCTCTTTATAACCTTACTTACCAATGCTGTTGTTACCACCACTGCTCTGAGAAAGGTCTCTTTATAACCTTACTTACCAATGCTGTTGTTACCACCACTGCTCTGACAGAGGTCTCTATATAACCTTACTTATCAATACTGTTGTTACCATAACTGCCTTGACAGGGGTCTCTCAAATCAAATAATTGACGAATGAAATGGTGTTCTTTTATATATATTTAATAGGGCAAACATTAAAATTTAAACTAAGGGCACGCCTTTCTCATTTCGGGTTGAAATGTCTCTAATAGCATAATATTATCAATGGTCTCTATTAACAAACAAAACAATATACAACTTGTTTATATAATATATGGTATGTTTAGAAATTTAATGTTGCCAAATATTGTATTCGTGCTCGTGGCGTGTGGACGGAATAGTGTAATCCCGCCCACGGAAATGCTATAAATATAAATATAAATATGGGAGGTACCTTGCTGTTGATTTCAATGTACATAATTTGCTGTAAAGTGTGTTTATTACTGACTTGGTTAGGTCTTGGTAGCGTTGGACTTTAAGCGTATTTATTTGTACATTTGTTAGTATAATGATTATCTAATATATTTATGTCTAATGTTACGAGTGACTTTCTTTGTATAGTTCTTGTATTATTGTTGCAATGGAAGATAATCCTTATTCGCAATATGAGAAGTGAGGAAATATTACAGTAGAGAGTCCGTTATCTGAACTAGTGGTGCAGTAGCCGAAGCGTGTTCGGATAATCGAACATACGTTTTACATTGAATAAAAAGGTACAGTTTACGTTTTAGTGCTGTACTATTCAGCTGTATGTGCAGTACTTTACATCCTTTTACTGTGATACAACAGCCAATTAGATATTAAAGAAATAGTACTATTGTACCACTATATTCTGAACGAAATCAACATAAAAGGCAGAATAAACACAACGACACAAACAAATGTTGCTCTATAATTATACACACCTAGGCATAAAAACGTTTAGCCTATATTACTGTAAGTACTCTTCAAATATATTCAATAACCTTAAAATATACATGTGCAGTACAGGTTCTACAGTATTTATGCACAATTGTACTGCAATTCCAAAAGAACAGGAGATAATTTTTAACACATAACTTAGGAAATGTTCCCCGTAGCACATCCCGTCTATACCGTAGATAGTTTACTCCACTACAAATAATATTTTGTGTAGCTTATTTTCCATTTTCGGATTATTGACATCTAGATTATTGACGCTTGACTGTACACGAAATTTTAACATCATCTAAGAATTGGTTCTAAATTGACATGGCAGTTTCCAAGCGTTTGTTTTGTTGTGAGAATGGTGAGCAATACAATTAGCAAGGGGGAAATTTCTAATGGAATCACGGGGTTAGATTTACTAAAATGAAAAAATTCTAAACCATGATTGTCTAAATTGTATTTATTTTCAAGTTAGCGAGCCTTAGTAAATGGTAATTAGGTTGGAAATCGTAAGTCATTATCTGTAAAACACCTACCTATATAAGCGATGATTCCCCCTCTTCTCCCTTCATTTCACCTAAAAAATCCTCTCTCTTATCTATTCCTACTTACACCTTGTTTCCTACACACGGGCATGGGATATTGAGTAAAAACCTCTCTACGAGAATAGGTCTAGCTTCCGTACACACTGGAGTTCTCCTTGGCTAGGAAATTTGAGTTTTTTTCTATGATTCATCTTTGACTTTCTACATGTGTATGCCAATGGTTTCCGGTGGCCGTTAATAGCCTACTTGTTTAGTCTGGTTTAGAGAACTGCCAGTCAGATTAATTATAACATAGGTAGAAATCAGTTGCAACCGTCCGTGAGTTAGGAGTTAGCTACTACGCCTAACCGGTATGCTAGTTCAGCACAACAGTTATGTACCCAGTTTGCGGTAAGGCGCCGTGTTGCGTGTAATTTTTTTTAGACTCAGATATTTCCCTATTTCTTTGCTCTTTAAGGCAAGCGTCTGCAATCTAGTTTATTATTACTCACTAGCATTAGGGAAGGGATGCGGTGAATGTCGGTGGGATTGAGGACGGGATTTGAATCTAAAATGGTAATAAGGAAAGCAGAAGAAACATGGCTAGCTAAAAGATCAGTTTCGTGAAGAATCAAAGATCATATTTATCAAAGAAACATAGACAAGAACCATAAACCTTATTACACCGCAGCTAATCCATTACGGATATTAATTAACAGAACGTAGCTTAGCCTTACAACCATCAGGAAATAGCACGGTTAACCTTAGACGTAGTTAATTTATTTCATTATTTATCTAATTATAAGTAAACATACCTAATTATGATGTTTATATAAGACAAAACGTTAAAATCAGATGCGGATTGACTGTTTCAGAAGATCATAAGTGCATGAGGAATTAAGGCAGCATAAATAGTTACGTGGGCGTTTTCCTGCTCATATACCATCATAGCACCCAAAGGCAGTGTCTGGATGTGTCCAGACTAAAGGAAACCAAGAGAATACGTTGCTGAACAAATCCTTGAACAAAAATTGCAGTGAGTACTATCAACAAATTTTTATTAACTACACCTGAGATTTAGTACAAGTCTGGTTAAGTACTTTTAGGAGATAATAAGATTGGTAAATTTTAAATGTGAGCCTAATAAACAGTTCTTTATATGCTGCAAGAATCGGCTACAGTATATCATGAGCTTTGAGAGTTGTTTTACAGTATGCCTCGAACGTTCGTGGTGTAATAAAAAAAGAATTTTTTATCAGAAATATATTTTCCAATGGCTTACAACTATCGGTATAAAAAAGTTAAACATCTCCTTGGGGTTCGGTTAAACGCTAGGTCTACCTGAATGATGCGACCCTTCTCTGGCATACTCCTACTCCTAGCAGTATACTCCTAGAGGATACTACTCTGCCACTTTTTTACATAGTAGTATAATGAGAAGACACCTACTATTAGAAGAGTATACTCGTTCATATGAACTTTATTACGTGAACCCGAATCGCACCTACTCCCTGCGCCTGAGGATCTGTCCATATTTCACTGTCATTCTTCTTAGATGACAAGTTGAAAGATAGACATCCTTCATGTTCCTTTTACATCCAACAATTCCTACTCCGACTTTCCGAGAATTACCTTTCTTTCATAGTGGACACTTATTTCACTTGGACCCGCAAATCCTTCCTTTTACACAGCAGTATAACGGCTAGATACAACTTATGTTTTTCGATAGAAGAGTAGCTTCTTAACTGAAGCATTCAGTCTCAATACGAAAGCTTCAACTGTCTCCTACTCACAGCATCCGATGGTCGTTAAGTTACTTCTTTATACCATTAAGTATTCTTTTATCTTATACGATAGTGCTACTACAGGTAGATGAGGCCTTTGTTTTTGGTAGGAGATTAGGTTAATCCAAGCATTCGATTTACCATTCGCGAGTTTAGCGGTCTTTACTCTCTGCGTCTATCACTCACTCAGTCGTACTCTTATTTCACTTGGATTCGTTATTCCTTCTTCTTACACGGTAGTGTAACAAGTAGACGACATTTATGTTTTTCGATAGAAGAGTATTTTCTTACCTCAAGCATTTGTGTCTCCATACGAAAGCTTCAATGGCCCCTACTCACAGCATCCGAGGATCGTTGTGTTTCTTCTTCATGCAATTTAGTAGTCTCTATTATTATATCTTACGCACATGAGCCTAGTACTATTACAGATAGACACTCCTCATATTTTTCGGTAGGAGATTAGGTTTGCCCCCACCATTTGACGCTTCTTAAGAGGTTTCAACTGTCTCCACCCTCATCATTAATTCCTTCCTTAATCGTACTGTTCTTTTACACTTGATAATCTTACATTTTTCATCCTACGCTGTAGGGTGACGGGTAGACACTATGCATTACTTTTGATACGAAAATAGGTATATCTTAGGCATCGTACTTGTCCTACATAATTTTCTTTTACTTTAAGTACCAAAGGATAATTTTATCCCTACCCTTATTCCACTAACCATGCCTTATATTTAACATTACACGGCAGTGCATCACGTAATACTTTATTGAACTCTTAGTAAGTACGTTTGCTTTAGTAAATACAGGATTAGGATTTCGCTAACCTGTCACGAAGTAACTGATTTAAATCAACATTTTTTGATAAAGTTATTAAAGGCTGTTTAACAAAACCTCTTCATTAATTTTTTATATAGGCTAATGACAGATCACAGACAATTAATTCATGCTTTTTTAACACTTAACGTTTCGAATTTCTTTCCACAAAATTCCTAATCAGACCCATTTTTATTACTAAACCAACATACAACTTAACTTACAATTCATAAAATTTATAACATTACTTAAAACAAATACAAAACTCCTAATAAATATTTTCATTTACAAGTCAAATTTTTTATCGCAATAAAACAGACAAATCACACATACATACACTAACTCATTATACTGTATCATTTGTATTGTTGATTTGTTTTATGTTTTAAGTAATTGTATACATTTTATAAATTGTAAGTTATGTTGTATGTTGGTTTAGTAATAAAAATGAGCTCTTGATAAGGAATTTCGGAAAGGAATTCGAAACGTTGAGTGTTAAAAAAGTATGGATTATTTGTCTGTGATCTGTCATTAGCCTATATAAAATATTAATAGTTTTAACATAGATTAAATTAAAAAAAACTCTTCATCAAACTATTTACTCGCAGGGGAATAGACAACAGAAAGTTATGAGTTAGGGTCGAATCGAGAAAATAAGAAGGGTGGAAACGTGCAAACGTTTTGAAAACCTGAACCTTTTGATAAACCTAGAAACTAGATAAACCTAGGTTCGTCTATTCTATAAATACTATGTTTTATACTATTTTAGCATTTAAAACCACAGGAAATAAAACAAATTTTAGAAAAACAATATTTACTAATCTAATCACCAGAATAAATGTTGTATTAAATAGCGAAGGATTAATTTCTTGTTAGAGTATATTATTTATTATACCTTTATAGATAATTACTCAAAAGGTAATACGCCAAACTACTTTGATTCCTATTGAAGAAGAAAATTGTTACCATGGGTATTTATTTTTATCTTAAAGTTCACGTTTCGGAACGTACCCCTGTGTCTCCTAGCTTTACTATTACCTACGGATGTAAACAATAACAATAGTAGGCTACTTAATGTGAAATATGTAGAGTAATATAGCAAATAGATTCAAAGATTATAATCACAGATGAAAACAAGTATTAGTGTTGTAGCCTGAGGCCGTTCTGTGAAAGTCACGAACACTCTGTTTAATACATCACCGCTTGAAGTTTATACGATCGTATTGCGTGTAAGATCTGATAACAGGAGTGTCTCGTGAATTCACCGAGGCGGTTTTACACTTCGCAAAGATTTTAATGTTATTTATTGTTTTTGGATCTTATCTTCGCTATAAACTGTTTTTTTTTTTTAGAATCGCTTTTGAACTTTAAAACCATTCGTTGTTTTGCTTTTGAATAAGCTTATACGTACGATTTTGCTTATGAACTGGTATCAGAAGTATAATTTATAATTATCAATGATATTCTTATGGGGAAGTCATTAATATAAAGACACAGGGCATCGGGAGTAATCCTCTCTTCTCCCCAACTGAGAGTGGGTCTCCTTCGGCTAAGTAATATTTTCTATGCCTTATTATTTAATTCATTCTATTAGCGCGTACTCTCCTGATACATTTTTTCTATCGGTTATCAAATACGTTTTTTTCATCCAATCAAGTTAAAATACATTTTTTTAAACCTATAGTGTATGACAAATGATGTTGATAGTTTTTTCAAACATTTAATCAATAATTAAATAATAACAAATTTAAATGGCCTGGGTTGGATTCGAACTAATTGATACTAAGCCAACTTTCCCATATCTAGGAACGTATACATCTCAAAGATGTATATGAAGTTTTATTACGCCACATCTGGTTGTCATAGAAATCTCCATTGCACAACCTTAAATTGTCGCCATGGTTACTAAACAATATCATAAACTATGTTCTAGGATGAATGAAAATGTATAAAAAGAATAAAACAAACTGGATTAACGGTAACGAACCTTGCTTTACAAACGGACAATGAGGAAGAAAAGCGGAAAGAAACTACAACACAAAGCAAGCGACGAAAAAAAGAAAGCGTATAAATAGTAACAAACAAAAATAATAGTCTAATACCATACATTAAAAGTAAAATGAAAAATTGCAAGGAAATTCGCTTTATATTTTGCCACTTAATGTTATTCTGACACACACACACACACACACACACACACACACACACACACACACACACACACACACACACACACACACACACACACATATGTATATAAAGTGATTTGAAAATCTGTAATTTACTCACTGTTTTTCGAAAAATCACAGTTCGATCTGCTACGTAGCAAGATGAAGTAGTAGGTTCTAACTAATCTGTGACGGAGTGGCTAACAACCCCTACCCGTGATTGGGGAACCCAAACCGTTCACTAACTTCATACCCAGATAAACGAACTAAGGTCGTTCATTTTAAACTGTCCTTTTGGTAGGAGTAGGGTCTGGGGTCGGTACGGGTTGTCTGTCAGTAAATGATTTGATAAAAGGAACGAACGAAATGAGCGGGAAATTAGATCCTGTTTTTTACTGTAATTGTGATTCTCAGTTTCTCATTCTCACTAAGGCCTCGGACATAGAGGGCGACTGGTGACGGCAACGCAACGTAAACTTGAGTGTACGCACATACACACATACAAATACAAATATTTTATAAATAACTTGAACGTGTTTAAAATAACTATTGGCTATGGGGTTGAATTTAAAGAATACCATTTTATAAACAAGAAAAACAATTGAAAACATTTTGACGTTGAAAAGGCCATCGAAGTTGTACAGATTTGGTGCGACAATAACCGAGGAAAGCTATAAATATTTACTCTATCCCTAACTGCGCAACTGAAACATACGTATATACAAGTAATATATACAAAATAGTAGGAAACTTTAGTCATCAAAGAAGGATTTTATTTTATTTACTTTTATTAAGTAATTACAAATAATATAAACATGTATACAAATATGACAGAATGACTGTATTAAGTGGCAAAATATAAATCAAAATAATTATAAAAATTATTAATTATTTTGAAAAAACCGTGTTCACAACAAATGTTATCCATTACATGTTTTAAACAAATGAATATGAACTTGAGAAGTATTTAATTAAAGATTGAAAATTTGAACAAGTTACCTAAATAGGGAGAGTGTGAACTAATATCAGGAATTGAAAGGAACTAGTGATAGGAATTGAAAGATACAAAGTTGTACCTGAGAAATAATACAAGATGTATATAATACTACGCAATCGCTTCTTGAAAAAAACATTGAACGTCAATATTATCCAACGTCGAACAAAAGTCTTAAAAATTAAAAACCTCTAAAACGTAATTGGTACATGATGGCATTGTTATTGGAATATAAGTTTTATCGTTGTCAGACTTAAAAGGTTTCAACTTTCTTACGACAGGAATCCGTTCTCATGATTAAATTCCATAAAGCAATATTATGAACAGACAACATCTTATCTGTTTAATCTGTTAATGGTATTCACATTTATTAATGTCACATCGTACATGATAGTGTGGCTCTGCCATTAGGACGCTACCATAATTATAGGGACATGAATTAATATTAACGCTGTTCCAATAACTGACGTCGCCCTATCATTTTCTGGGCGTCAGTCGTAAATTGATTTTATACGTTCTTTTCTTTACCACCTTTATATTCTTAAGACATGCATTTGGTTTTCTTAACCTTTAATGCATTTGTATTATCGTCATGTTTTCTTACATTGTTGTCAAAAGTTTCTTCGACTTTGATTTATGAATAGAAATTTTTGAAAGGGTGAGAAAACTATTGGATAAAAGTAATGATTTATTTAAAATTACAAATGGGAACTTCAGTTCACAATTACAATATAACTTCGGTAATAGCCATTTCAGTTTGTATAACTAGAGAAATATGAACTACCTTTAAGGGGTGGCGGTGGTGGTGGTCAGAGCTGAAAGAGAGAAAGCGAGTCAGAGAGAGAAAGCGTGAGAAAGAGAGTCGAGCCCGAATGAGAGTGAAACAGAAGAGCAAGACGAACAGTGACAAACAAACGGACCGGAAATGCGTCCTATAGTCTTTGTTTTTGTATCATAAATAATAATAATGTTTTCTTCATCTCAAATCTGCATTTGCTTCAACTCTTTAATTCATTCAATAAATAACACAATCAATAATTAACTATATTTCCTATAAATTACACCACACACATATTTAAACAGAACAAGAATCGGATCGGCCCTTTAATCAATGGAGAATCTAGTATCGACGGTTGCTTGATACCATTAGAAAGGACGATTCTTGAAATGCATAAATGGAACCGCCCCATCCCTAATATTATTTAATTAGGAAGTTGGTGTAATGTTGAAGC
>JBAIZL010000004.1:221694921-221699921 GCA_036971475.1 Prosapia bicincta
CAACAGTGATATGAGTAATACAACTAGCAACATGATTTCCTAACACTAAAGAAACAATACAAATAAAAGACATTTACAAAAAATGAACAAATTAATCATTTATAAACTCATCATCATAAACAAAGTCATCATTGTTACGCGTATGAGTTAATAAATTAATAATTTGTGAGTTTTGTATAGGCCTACGTCTTTTATCTGTATTAACATAACCCTACAAGCTAAGCTCAAAGAATAGATGTACTTAAGGTACGTTTCCATTCTGACAAGTCGCAGGTACGTGTGGCCGGCAAAAGTCGCGCGTAGATTTTCATACTGTTACCATTTCCCACGATCCAACAGTAGTTGTTATTTTGCAGTGAATAATTGGGTACGTTTCCATTCTGACAAGTCGCAGGCACATGTGGCCGGCACAAGTCGCGCGTAGATTTTCATACTGTTACCATTTCCCACGATCCAGCAGTAGTTGTTTTTTTGCAGTGGAGAATTGAAGTCATGTTGAGTTTTAAGTGAGTCTTTTTACGTTTAGTGATTTTTACATATGTGTAAGTGTTAATAATGAATGGCATAGTAGCTTCTGCTTTTTTTATTTTGGCTGGAGCATACAATGAGGTGAGGAAAAAAAGACGAAAACGACCTAGGTGGTGGATTAGACGTTTTTTAGCAAAAAAACGATCAGAAGGAGCCTTCAACTCACTAATGAAACATTTGCGCATGCAAACTGGATACGAAAATTTCTTGCGAATGACTTCAAGTGATTTTGAATTTTTGTTAAACCTAATAGCACCAGAAATTGTAAAAAGTAGTAACTGACGACAACCAATCCCCCCTGGGGAAATGTTAGCTACCACTCTCCGTTTTTTAGCGACAGGTGATAGTTATAGCTCGTTGATGTACCTCCACAGAATGTATCTGTTACTCCAGAGGCAAACACTGTTTTAAAACGTTTTTAATGGCATTTGGGCAACTGCTCATGCACATGTGCCCGCCCGTTTCCATTGCACGTGGGAACTTATGCCGGCACAAGTTTTGTCACAACGCCGGTTGGCACAAAACGGTCGCCAGCACACGTGCCGCGACTTGTGCCAGATTGTTTCTGTTCGGGATTTTGTGCCGAGCACAAGTCGGACACATGTGCCCGACAAAAATTTGTAGTAATGGAAACGTACCTTAAAGAAACACTCTAATGTATTCTATTGACGACTACTGATCTTCACTGGTTACAATGTTTTCGTATAGGCAACAGCGACATATTCCTCTGGGCAACGGGAAGTAATATTTTCAATCGGTAGAATACTCGGCTTATCGTGAACGATGATTAAAAGTTTTAAAACTGTTATACTTTATTCATAGTTGCATGTTTTAAAATCCCACTACAAACGGTATTTACGTAAACACAGATATACCAGTTGTAAATTCCATTTTAACTCCGATACACAAACATGTCTCTAATACGTTTAATATGATCCTAAATGTCATCAAATTCTGACAAGAAATGCATTCCCCGTGTACAGAACGTAATACATGACCACGCTGGTGCTCGGCTAATTGCTTTCATCGGCTATTTCACACTCGGCGGACAATGACGCGAGAAGCTTATCCTGCCGGACAGAATATCTCTCGACCAATACCCGTCCTAATGGGAGATTACGTGATCCTGTAAAGTGAATCTGTTCTTATTGTTTAAACGAACTCATCAACGATGCTTCATATATATATATATATATATATATATATATATATATATATATATATATATATATATATATATGAGCACCTTTCTCCTCCTTTTCTAAAACTACAATATTTCCCTGTCCTGACGAGTTTCGGAATGACTCCATTTTCGAAACGTAAATAGCAATACATTTAAAGATTACTGATTAGGATTTGAAAATGGAGTTATTTCGAAACTCGTCAACAATGGCAAATATTGTAAAGTTAGGAAAGGCAGAACAAGGTACTCAAATACATACGTTTAAATTATTTGAAATTTTCTACGAAGTGATAAAGTTCATTTTTTATAAACATTTACGCAAACAAGACAAAACGAATCACTATCGTTCTAGAGGTTAAACTATTGTCATACTGGCTGAGTACGGCAGACAAAACGCTCTGCTTCTTCTGCTATTGCTAACAGTCGCCAAGAGGCTTCTTTAATGGGCTAAAATCTCCTTTGTTAGTGACTTAACTTGCAATAGACTACTTGTGCCTAGGCGCTTAACTCCCACACTCCTCGTAATCAATCGCTGAATGATCTCGGGTAGACCATCCTTACAGCTAAGTATTATGCCAGGTAGGCTTAGGAGACAAGACTGGCTTTGGGACAAAACTAACCACTATCGTTCTGGAGGTTAACCTATCGTCATACTGGCTGAGTACGGCAGACAAAACGCTCTGCTTCTTCTGCTATTGCTAACAGTCGCCAAGAGGCTTCTTTAATGGGCTAAAATCTCCTTTGTTAGTGACTTAACTTGCAATAGACTACTTGTGCCTAGGCGCTTAACTCCCACACTCCTCGTAATCATTCGCTGAATGATCTTGGGCAGACCTTCCCTACAGCGAAGGGTATTATACCAGGCAGACTTAGGAGACAAGACCGGCTTTGGGACAAAACTAACCACTATCGTTCTGGAGGTTAACCTATCGTCATACTGGCTGAGTACAGCAGACAAAGCGCTCTGCTTCTTCTGCTATTTGCTAGCAGTCGCCAAGAGGCTTCTTTAATAGGCTAAAATCTCCTTTGTTAGTGACTTAACTTGCAATAGACTACTTGTGCCTAGGCGCTTAACTCCCACACTCCTCGTAATCATTCGCTGAATGGTCTCGGGTAGACCATCCTTACAGCTAAGGCTTACAGTCAGGCAGGCTTAGGAGCAAGGACAAAATCAAGGCTTTTAAATATAGGGAAGGATCTCATCAGGGTTGAAATAGATTTGTAAAAAGATGACTTTCCATACACCCTCTTATATAATTAACCCTCTGTACGCCACAATCAGAATATTCCTCCGATCGTAATATCACTTTGCATTGCCTAGCGAAAGATTTCGTCATCGCGTATAAGAAAGCATTATGTAAGGTTTAGTTCAGATAAACGTCGATAGAATGCGTTAGAATGTTTCCTTAGTGTTTGGGAATCAAGTTGCTAGTGACACGCTGTCAGCTGGTGGCAGACATGAACTGTTTTGCTTAGTTTTGTCTGGATACGTATTTATTGGGAGGCATGTACGCGGTAAGCGGGTATATTTGGTCGCCGACGCGACAGCAAGCTCTTCTACATCTCCGTTTACTTAATTATTTGCTTTTACTCACTTCCTTCTATTAGTTCACATTCCCCTACATATATCTCAATCAATTATTAATTGTTAATAGAATACTTTTTATTCATCCACTCAAGTTCAAAATATTTTTTCTTTAACTTGTAATAAATGACACTTGATGTTATTACAGATGTTTCAAAAAATTATGTATTAATTAAATTTAAAGAATTAAATTTTAGTTTTATATTGAAGTAAACCTTTTGAATAAAAGGGCAAGGTATGCAATAGTTATTTCGTCTCATTAGGCCTAAAATAAACAATAATAAGATTTCATGGAGCAGCTGATTTTACGCTATATTAATTGTTTATAATAATTATTTACTAAAAAGTAACTGAAATAAAATTTCTCTTTGTTGACCTAAGAAGGAATTGACGATACAACACTTTTGTTTATATTACTTTTTATGAACTATATATTCTAATAATTTCATGCATTAGATAAAGCAAAGCGTTAAAACAGCTGTTCTACCACATAACTTATAACAAAATCAGCTGCTTTATGAAGTCTCATGTCATGCCTTATTTTAAGCCAAATTGGAAGAAATAACTATATTGCATCCCTTGTCTCTTTTGTGAAAAGTTTTTATTTGTATAAAATTAAAATTACCTAATTAAATTTATCTAATGAATTGATATTTGAAAAATACTGAATTAACATCAAGTGTCATCCACTACAAGTTTATATATATATATATATATATATATATATATATATATATATATATATATATATATAAATATAAAATACGTTTTCTTGTTTAATAATTTAAAACAACATAGGTTATTCAAATACAAGAATATTTATTATTTTATATCCAAAGCTTTTCGTTGGTAAACAGTACCAACATCATCAGGAATGAAAATTTTCATTCCTGATGATGTTGGTACTGTTTGCCAATGAAAAGCTTTGGATATAAAATAATAAATATTCTTGTATTTGAATAACCTATGTTGTTTTAATATATATATATTAATATAAAGAAATAAGACAATTTACAAATAAAAGAATAATTTATTGAATGTACAATTCAATCAATTATTCTTGTATTTGTAAACTGTCTTATTTCTTTATCAATACACAAGAATGCATATTATAGTATTTATGTATATTTAAGTAGAGTGTGAACTATTATTAAAGGAACTGAAAAACAGTAGGCCTATATTTTTCACATAGTAGGAAACACATGATTTTACATGCATTTCCTTATATTGCCCATTGTTAACAAACAATAAAGGAGTTATAAAACGTTATTTACTGTCGTAATAATGTAAGGCCGCTGAGTAGATGCATCTCTGAAGCCCGGTTCACAGGCTGGAGGCATATCATAAACTCTACTCTGTCTAGACGTTACGAGACACGGAGTTTTATTACCTGCGCGATTCTATAAAATTTTATAGATTTTAAAAAGAAATAAAACCCGCTTTAATTCGGCTAAAGAAGTCTTTGAAATGAGAGCAACTATGTCTATGTACTTTTTCTTATGTTTTACACAATAGTGTGCTTGTTCCATCGCTCATATGCGTTACAATTTCAGGTAGTGACGTCACTAAGCGATTTCTACATCACGAAATTATTTTGCGTTGTAATTTTAATACTTTAGTGAATGAAACAAATTATATGAACGATAATGTTTTATAGATGTCAATGTGTGACGTACAAGTTTGTAATAAATGCAGAGGACACAT
>JBAIZL010000004.1:221704921-221724921 GCA_036971475.1 Prosapia bicincta
GTGAATTGTATAAATAATAGTTGGTATACATCTGTGAATTGTTGTACAAATAATAATTTGTATATATCTGTTAGTTGTTGTGTAAATAATGATATTATATCAGTGATTACTTTCAGCAAACACGCACACAAAATCTAACCTAACTCTCATAAGTAACCTCTAATCTATACTAAGGTATAATGGATAGGTACATCATCCCTTAATCTTCAATTTGTTCTACCTCTCATATCCTGTTCATCTTTCTACATTTTGGTATAACAGATAAACACATCGACCCTTAGTCTTTTTTTTGTTCTACCTCTCATATCCTGCCCTCCTTTCTACAATTCGATATAACGGATAAACACACCATCCCTTAGTCTTTTGTTTGTTCTACCTCTCATATCCCGGCCTCCTTTCTACACTTCGCTATAACGGATAAACACATCATCCCTTAGTATTTTGTTTGTTCTACTTCTCATATCCTGGCCATCTTTCTACACTTAGGTATAACGGATAAACACATCATCCCTTAGTCTTTTGTTTGTTCTACTTCTCATATCCTGGCCATCTTTTTACACTTAGGTATAACGGATAAACACATCATCCCTTAGTCTTTGGTTTGTTCTACGTCTCATATCCTGTTATTCTTTCTATATTTTGGTATAACGGATAAACACAATGTATATATATATATATATATATATATATATATATATATATATATGTATACGTATATATATATATATATATATATATATATATATATATAAATATAAAATACGTTTTCTTGTTTAATAGTTTAAAACAACATAGGTTATTCAAATACAAGAATATTTATTATTTTATATCCATTAAAATAAATAAATAATAAATATAATGTAATATAAAATATGGATATAAAATAATAAATATTCTTGTATTTGAACAACCTATGTTGTTTTAAAATATATATATATATATATATATATATATATATATATATATATATTATAACGAAATTCATTAAGTTAAGAAGGCTGTTGGTAAAATTATTTGAATTTGTGAAATATCCCTAGCTAGCGCTAGTCTATTGTCACACCTATCGGCCGAAATAAGTTACTGCACACACACCTGCAAATCATAAATAAAAATAATTCGAAAGGGGTTCATTGTATGTAAACTAAGACGTGCCTCGTTCATGGGAGAGAAGCTTTACCTAGCCATCCACGGACCAGGGAGATTTATGACTAGGAATCCCTGAGAATACAGAAAAACACATGCATCTATGGGAAAGCTCAACAAATTCCCACGAAGGCCAAGGGAAGGTGTGAGGGAAGCGTCAAAATTTCATAGGCTAGCCAGAGTTTGAGCGCCATAAGGGAGCCAATCAAATTTGAAGAGGGGATGAAACACAAACGGATACGATCCAAGAGGATGTTCAGGAAGTCAGTCAATTTTCAGTACTCGAAAGGGTCAAGTTGTAGGACTCGAGGAGAAGTAATGTTCAGTTTTTAGTGAGAAATATCAAGTTCTAACAAGTAACGTGGAAATTTAAAGTAAGGGAGATTAAAGGGTAGCCAGGGAGATTATTAAATAGAAAGTGAAGTATAAAGAGGGAGATTAAAGGGTAACAAGTGAGATTAAAATAAGGGAGTGATTAATAAAGTCAGTTAAGGAATAGAAGCATTTCGAGAATTTAAGAAAAGTGAAATTGATAGGAAAGTATTACTAAGTGAATTTGTGTCAAGTGAAGTAAATCAAGGAACCACGCAAGTAATAAACAATACATTTATTTTAACTTAAAGCCAACTGTTTAAAGCAACAAACATTAAGAATTTTTTAAACTTTTATAAATTCATTAAAAAGTCTAAGTTAACTAAAATATAAAATTTATCAAACCAAGTGCAGTAACTTATACACGCCCTTAGATAGCCAAAAGTAAATTTAGAATTGTAAAAAAAAAATCAATAGTAAAATAAGAGTCTTGATGCCTATCGGCAAAAATTAGAGTTAGTAAGAGAATTATATGAACTACCTGTAAATGCAATATTGATCTCAGGATAAAATAAATCTGTAATTATAAAAGCAAGTAGCGGGATTATTAATTTAATTTCCTAAGAGTAAAAATTATCCTGTAGAGAAGCATTAAGTGAAGGTACGTTATATAACAATTGTCGCCCAACGTGGATGGCAAGGTACGTTATAATATATATATATATATATATATATATATATATATATATATATATATATATATATATATATATTTGTAGATTATGCAACACTGTTTTCTTGTATACATGAAAGTGATATATATATATATATATATATATATATATTAAAACAACATAGGTTATTCAAATACAAGAATATCTTGTATTTGAATAACCTATGTTGTTTTAAATTATTAAACAAGAAAACCTATTTTATATATATATATATATATATATATATATATATATATAATAAATTTAAAATATTTCAAAAACAAGAATACTTTTAATGAGTAAATTTATTCTATATTATATATATAATATAGAATAATATATATATATATATATATATATATATATATATATATATATATATATATTAAATATCGTGATATGTTTTCTTGTATATAGTCTTGCATAAAATCTAGATTTTATTAGATAATTATTTTCCTGAAGATGCTGATACTATTTGATCGGCGAAAAGCTTTGAATAGATATATTCATTAAAAGTATTCTTGTTTTTGAAATATTTTAAATTTATTATATATATATATATATATATATATATATATATATATATATATATATTTAACAACATAGGATATTCAAATACAAGAAAATTTATTAATTTATTTATTAATTTTGGACATAAATTAATAAATATTCTTGTATTTGAATAACCTATGTTGTTTTAAATTATTAAACAAGGAAATATATATATATATATATATATATATATATATATATATATATATATATATATCGCAAATATATAATATTATAAATACAATATAATTCTTGTATTTGTATTTTGACTTTTGTTCTTTATATATATATATATATATATATATACAATATTTATATATATATATATATATATATATATATATATATATATATATATATATTGCTCAAATTTCCAATCGTTAATAAAATACTTTTTATACATCCACTAAAGATCAAATACATTTTTTTTAACTTATAGGAGATTTTTCATGAGGTTCTTTTTAAGGTGTTTCATACAATATTCCAATATTCCATTAATTATATATTAGTAACTAAATTTTTTAAAATAATTTTGCTTTCGATTTCGACACATATTATTATGATTCTGTCATATGCTCGTACATATTTATATTAATTGTAATTATTAAAAATAAAAAGTAACAAGAATATAATTCTTTTGCATTTGTTGATTCCATCTTCGCGTGAGCTACTAGTAATCACTTACAACTTTTTTAGAGTTACGGTCTGAGTTGACAAAGGGACACATCTCCCGAAACGGCCGTCCTCAACACAAAAAAGTAAGTGCTACTATAGGCAAGTTAAAACATTAAAAAAAAAAAAAAGTTGTATATAATTTTTTGTTGTTGGTCCAGGTAGGAGTTTGCTTTAAACATTTTATTGTTTATATTTCTTGTTTTATCTTAGTTATTGTTAATTCAAGCAAATTTATATTTATTGCCTTTTTAAACATTTGCTCAGTGTTTCGTTTTACAGTAGAGATAATTAACTTAAAGTACTCCGACATACAAATCATTATATTTACATTGCGCAAATTCGGCTTTTGGAGCGTAAACAGCGCGATTAATAAATTCAAGTGCATCCCACCCAACCCCACTCATCCCCCGACAAATCTCAGCGGCCACCACTTGAAAGCATATCAATTTGCATCCCATCCTCTAACAATCATATCCACGTCGCAGCGTCGATAATTAGTGCGTCTTCGAGTATAAATAAATATTTGTGTAGGTAAATGGTTTCTTATTGATTACAACTCGTAGCGGGTCGGCTTGGGGTGGGAGGGGGTGCGCTAAAGCCCCGTACAGCGTCAGTGCCACGTTAACCGCCGAGAGAGATGCCGCCACACAGATAGCCTCGTGGATCCCGCTTGAGGTTTGTCCCGGCCTTCTTAAACTCCTCATTGGCTTATCATTTTACGGTAAGTCGTTTAGGTTCAAAGTTTTTATTTCTTAGGTTTGCATTTTGGGTTGCGGGTGCTCGCTGTCACCCGGCCAAACGGGTTTCCTTGCAGCTCCTAACGCCGATAAAACAGTGCTCTGGATATACTGTCGTTCATTGTTGTCATTTTATTATTGCTTTACTCTGACATTTGGATTATTAAAACCAAGTAAGCACACACACACACACACACACACACACACACACACACACACACACACACACACACACACACATATATATATATATATATATATATATATATATATAAACTCAACCATATATAATTTTTCATTTTTACTGCTTCTTCAAATCTTGTTTTTTCCTTGTTCTTTAAGGATTAGTTTAAAACCATTGTGTAACCTTTTTTTAGGCCCTGGAGCAATATTACTTTGCAGTGGACGTATCTAAATAAACAGTTAAATTGTAGCGGTTGGGAAAAAATCTTTTTAGCTAGAAGTTTGAACTTCAGTTTCAACAAAACTATAATACATTTTTGTTCAATATCTGTTTATTTATTCTTTTCTTTTTAGTTAACAACTCAAAGATGCAACGAAGAAGACTTTAAATGATATAGTACTCTAAACATAGGTTATATGCAGAATCATTGATTCTAAAAATACAAAGTAAAATAATATTAGTGTATACACATTATAATTAAAATGTTTTTATTCTCTTTGAATAGAAGAAATCCTTTAACTTTAAATAATGACTGACTGCTTTTATATTTGTATATATATAGTTTATTTAATTTTCACACACACACACACACACACACACATACACATATATATATATATATATATATATATATGTGTGTGTAATATACACATATATACTTTATATATAATGTAATATAGCTAAATTTATAAATCTGTATTGGTCGGCCATACTTTCTATCAATAGGCAAGTTTTCTCTTAGTTGTGTTATTTATTTACGTCATAATAAATTGTCCTAAAATTGTCCAAAGTATTACTGACAGTTAGTATACTTTAAAAGTGTTTAGTTTGTAGTATAACCATTTCTTGTAATTTCAAAATTATTGCTGTCTCCGTCCACTTGGCACAAGTTTACTTCTGCCAGAGAAAGCCCAGGAAGTATACTCGTTCTATTTAGGAAATGGTCCCGCTCCAGAATATCCTCTTGGATACAATTCCTGCCGGCCGTTATGTGACTGCTAACTAGGGTCCGCCTTTTAAAGAAATTGTGTATCCTTTTGTTAATTCTTTCATTTATAACCCGTTTTATTTATTTTAAAGGAACGTTGTTTCACATCAAATCGTATACAATAAAACCTACATTTAGACATACTCCTTTATCAAGAGAATGTTTGTGAACGTAAGTACAGTTATAAAATATCCAGTTGGGATGAATTTTGTTACAAAAAAAATCAAGTTTCTTACGTGAAATAACCAGGGGTCTAATTAAATGTATGGCCAATTTCTCTCCGTCTGCACAGCACATACATCGCGAGTAGCCTAAATTTGTAATTTTAATTTTGTTTGTTTTTTTTTGAGGAAACCTCTGTATTGTAACGTGTAATATTACAGTGCCCTGTTTCATTAAGAAACATTGGCGTTATTTAGATTCAAGTGTGTTGGTAACTGTGATTTATGCCTGAACGTTTTCAAACATTTATTTGTGTATTGTGGATATACCGTGAAATCTGTTTCTTAACTTAGAATATTGCATTTAGCAAGAAAGTATCTTGTTAGAACAGGTTTAGGAATAATAATAACATTCCTAAAGTATGCTTACCGGTTGATTAATTGAATGTCAGCGTAAGAAAAAAACAACATTTTTTTGTTACCCAAATAAAAAAACCGGGTTGTTCAGTGCTGTATGTTTTTTGTACGCGGGACTAAATCCGCATTTATAAAGACTATTGTGTTAGTAAATTTAGGTTGCTTTTAAATAAATGATAAAGCACTTGAATATCGAGTCAAAAATATTTTACTTAACTATTGCAACGTTTTTGTAACTAGTTTCTTACCCTTCTCAAGCCTGAAGACAATTTTACATTGCTTATAAATATTCATATAAAATACAAGTAGCCTCACTACAACAAATTAACACTTTAAAAAAACTCAATGAAATTTTAGTAAAATATTACAACAAATAACTCACAAAAGTAGTTAGAGTCATACAATCATTAAAAAAAAATTACAAACAGTCACAACACAGAGAGAACAACAATATTTACATATAAATCGTATAAAAAATAACAAAATGAAACACAAGAACAAATAAGGAATCAACCATACAAACTAACACTAAAGTATACATCACTACTTTGATGGGTTATAGTATTAAATGTTTGACTAAATCTTATTGAGTTATACATTATTGCACTGGGTGTAATTGTATTTTATATGCGTAATTTAAACCAATGTAATATTGTTTTCGAGCTTAGTAAGGGCAACGAAATTGTGCAGAAACGTTGCATTATTAAAATAAATATTTTTGCTCGATATTCAACAGGATTATCATTTATATAATATTAATTTCCAGTTCTCAAATAAACATAAATTAGGTTGGTTTTGCATTTTTATCTAATATTACCGCTTTTTGTTATTTAGAGTATTTTATAATTGCTTTCTACTATTTTAGAATGCACTTTTATTTAACAAAGTGACTTCACCAACTATTACCCCAATCTGTTTCTACTGGTAGCTGGAAGCTGCGGTGAGTCCGGCACCTCTCCGCGACTTTGCGCCTAGAACCTTCCTCATATTACTTCTCTACTTTTTCCGTGTTTCTAATAAACATATCTTGTAAGCCGTAAAGCGGTCGGAGCTAGTAAGAAGAGGCTTAGTTAAGCATTGGGCGAACTGAAAGTCTTTTGTAGATATTTATGGTCTTGTTGTGAACAGTTTTAACCTGATTCATCCTTGACTTTGGGGCGTGTAAATTGTTTATCAAAATAATATAGTTAAACATTTTCAAAATAAATCGATTCCTTCTAGTTCACACTCTTTATATATATATATATATATATATATATATATATATATATATATATATATATATATATATATTTTTTTTTTTTTTTTTTTTTTTTTTTCAACAGGTTATTCAAATACAAGAATATTTATTAATTTATATTCAAAGCTTTTCGTTGGTAAACAATACCAACATCATCATCATCATCATATATATATATAATGTTGGTACCAACGAAAAGTTTGAATATAAATTAATAAATATTCTTGTATTTGAATAACCTATGTTGTTTTAAATTATTAAACAAGAAAACGTATTATATATATATATATATATATATATATATATATATATATATATATATATACTGTATATATATATATATATATATATATATATATATATATATGTATATATATATAGATGATGTTGGTACTGTTTACCAATGAAAAGCTTTGAATATAAATTAATAAATATTCTTGTATTTGAATAACCTATGTTGTTTCAAACTATTAAACAAGAAAACGTATTATATATATATATATATATATATATATATCTTGTTCTTATTTTCAATCGTCAAATTAATACTTTTTACTCATCCACTCAAGCTGAAATACATTTATTTTAAACTTGTAGTGCACGAGACTTGATGTTAATACAGGTTTTTCAAATATCAATTCATTTATTAACCTTAATGACTTAACTTTAGTTTTATATGGAAGAAAATATTTCACGAAAGGGCAAGGTATGCAATATAGTAGTTTTGTCCCATTTGACTTAAAATAAGTCATAACCTTAGATTTCATAAAACAGCTGATCTGATTTTATATTACACGTTATGTGGTAGAATAGCTGTTTTAACGCATAGGTTATGTTACTTTATTTATATTATTTATAATTATTTAACCAAAACTAGCTAAAATAATGTTATCATTGTTGACATAAGTAGGAAACGTTTTGTTTATATTACTTTTTGTTTATATTGGAATTAATATGTGAGGCTTCATTACCACAATTATTAGGCTCGCATTCAGCCAAAATAATAAACGAACTCCTGACAAGGTAATCGTAAAACGTTTCCTGTTTTCATATAGCAACAAATTAAAAGAGAAGGTTAACAAATATTGATTTATACTTTATAAAATTGAACTAAAGTATTATTGATTTAACAATAATATTAGTAGTTAACTTATAAACTAATATATATAAACTATAATTATATAAAACTAATATAAAATAAACTAAAGTATAAAGTATATTATAAACTAATATATAACAAATATAAACTATAAAATAGTCCTAATAAACTATATACATACTGGGGGCTTGTAGGGGCGAATGCCCCTATTCACATTGAAACAAATTTATAACTTATGTATTGTAATTTTATTTTTTTAATAGAACGTAAATTTAATATAATTCAAGTTTTTCATAACAAAATTTCCTTATAAACTATATTTTTTGTGAATGCGTTTTCAATTTGAATTTTTTTACTAATTCTATTTTCAATATGTACCTTTAATCTGTGTAATCAAACCTGTGCAAAAACAGGTTTGGTCAACTGAAGCCCTGCTCTTAAGAATGTTTGACCCTGGGCCTTATTTATAGTTATGTAAAATGCAAGTCTTAAAAGAAATTGATTCCTTTATATTTGAAATGGCATGTTAGGATCTGTTGATAATAATTTAATTATTGATAAAAATATGTTTTCCAGAAACAATGATTATTTCTAATTTAATACACTTGTCAAACATATCTAGTGTGATAAGACGTACTCCATTAACTATACCTGATCCCAAAGTTCATATTTCAAATTATCCTTTTTTACTGTTAAAATATTTGTACTCGGCTGTTTTTTTATATAATATCTGTACAACTGTTTCTCAGTTGAAATATTTGAAAATCATACTCAGCTGTTTTTCATTGCAATGTATTTCTTATGAAGATTTTGGGTACTTTAAGTTCCTCAAAACCCTATAAATGTTGCAAATTGAGAAAACCATATATTTTCCTCCACTTTTTCGTATCAATACTTGTACATTGAACCATATCCCAGCTCTATACGACCTTTCAGCTCCCATTCTTTTTCTCGCAAAATTCGGCTTACGAAATTATGTATATGGATATATAGTTTATTAGGACAATATACTTCAATAAAAAATAAATATAGGTGAAAACAGAACATTCCAATCAAAAGTTAAAAGATTACTTTAGTGTATGTGTGTGAGTGTGTGTGTGTGTGTGTTTGTGTATGTTCATTTGGTAATGTTTATAATACACACACACACACGCGCGCGCGCGCGCACACACACAAACACACACACACACACACACACACACACACACACACACACACACACACACACATATATATATATATATATATATATATATATATATATATATAAATGTCGCAATATGTTTTCTTGTGTATTAATAAAGAACAAAAGTCAAAATACAAATACAAGAATTATATTTGAATTTACAATTCTTGAATACAAATTCTTGTATTTGTATTTTGACTTTTGTTCTTTATATATATATATATATATATTAAAGATGGTGATATGTTTTCTTGTAATATAGTAAAATATTAAAAATATTTCAAAAACAAGAATACTTTTAATACATTTATTGTTCATATGAGGACAGCATGTATAGTTTAGTATAATTTGTTTTAATAATGTCGCAGATGAGTAGAGTAAATAACTAAATATCAAATAAGACAAACGAATTAGTAGTTTTCAATTTTAATGTAAGTTAATACAATGTAGGTTATAAATAAACATATGTAATCGTTATAATAAAATCTGTTGGTATAAGCTTGGCCAATGTTAGAGCGGTTGGTGGTATTGTGAATTCTTCTGTCGGAACCAAGAAGCGGTTTATTGTGTGGTTTTATAAGTTTATTTACGATTTACATTATGCGCTAACTGAAAATAAAACACGTAATATTAACTAACTTTTTTTGAAGTAAATTCCTAGTTTGCTCAACAAAAAAAGATTTTATTTGAGTTACTTTTTATTAAATATCTATATCCATATGGCAGAATCACAAAATTAAGTGGAAAAATATAAATCGAAATATTTATTATAATTTTTTAATTCATAAATTAATATTTGAAAAACAGTTATCCATTACATGGTTTAAAAAAATTAATTTCAACTTGAGTGGATGACTAAATATTATATATATATATATATATATATAGGGAACCCG
Organism: Prosapia bicincta; assembly: GCA_036971475.1. Lineage (NCBI taxonomy): Eukaryota > Metazoa > Arthropoda > Insecta > Hemiptera > Cercopidae > Prosapia > Prosapia bicincta. The sequence continues at coordinate 221,715,225 of JBAIZL010000004.1, forward strand.
GGGCAGAACGGAAACGCTAAGGTAAAAATAGGAGTGGTGAGCTAATTAATGACCGAAAAAACCTGAAAAAAATAATTTATATTCTCTTATTATTTATTAATGTATTATGATTGCGAATAGAAAAATTAAAATAAACGTCTTTGCAGTTAAAAGAGAAATTTGGAAAATGGTAAATGGTCCATTCTGCCCCGGTCCCGGGGCAGAACGGAACCTTCATCATAAAATCGTAGAACACAGCAGCAGTTGAAAAAAATAACTTTATTATTTGTTTTTTTTACTAATAACTAACAAATACAAACAATTTATTAACGACATGTATAAAATTTTGTTAAAAGAGGTGAAAATATAATATTTATAAATAATATTTTTAGTGAAACAAAAGCAATATTCACACTTAATGTTCATTTTTGCATTACTGTTCTGAAAAAACCCTAATAACTTAGACAGCTAATTAAAAAGATGTAAATTTAGGCGTAATATTTCCTAGTGACATTAAAGACAAAAATTAGATAAAACTTATGTTGAACCCTAAAAATTAACAAAATTTAAGATAGCCTAAAAAATTAGACATTTTCAAAAGCAATTCTATAGTAATTCTTACTAATTCATTCTTATTCAAGCAACACAATTTCCACAAGTGTGTGGATCATCATCATCGCTGTCGACTCCTGCACATGAATTGTGAGCCCACTTGTGACATGAAGCACAGGCAACCCAACCTTCAGTAGATGTTGAATACACATCACTGCAGTAGACGCACTTAGTATCGCTGTCATCTTCTTCACTGCTGCCACTTGTTTCATTTCTTTCTTCTTCTTTTTCAGGTTGTTTCTTTTCTGCAAAATCTTTTATCTTATTTATTTTTCCAATCTTATTTTTTATTCGAAATTTCAACCTCTTCTTAGCTTTCTCTTCTTTTTCTTCCACCTTTCGTTTAGACATTTTAATAGACGTTTCAAGTTCAATCTTGTACGGAGACGAGGTCAGTATCACAGCTCGTCCTTTTTTTCTGGTTACTCGTCGTTTTTCTCTTTGTAGCATCTTTGGAACAGCAACGAGGGCTTGTGGCGAAACATTTGGAAACGAGGTCGAAATCGATAGCTTACTACTGGTAGGGCTAACATAGGTATTCAATGGGTTGTATAGGGCATCACCACTTGTCTGCACTAAAGAATTAGATGTGCTAGGTTCGTTATCGAGAAGAATGTTTGTTGGCTCGGAAGGCAGAAAATCTGCAGATGTGAAGATATCGATGTTAACAGGCCAAATACCAGTAGCTTCAAATCCTTTAATAGCCGTTCGCATGTTTGCCGTACTTAAGAAAGCGGAACCAAAAAGAGATGCTACTTGCCAAAGGGTAATAACTTTACCTGGATTGGATCTTAGCCATTTACGTGTTTCTTCCTCATAATATGAACTGATTGGTTTCATAACAGAAACATCAAGCGGTTGCAACTTATGAGAAGCATGGGGTGGAAGGCAAAGCATCACAACTCCATTGTCTCTCGCAAAATCGATGACTTTGATATTTTTCGTGTGTGTGGAATGGCCATCTAAAATCAATAAAGCAACGTTATCTTTAGTTGCTCTTGAAAACTCGACGAACCTTTTGAACCAGTTTGAAAATATATCTGTCGTTATCCACCCTGTTTCATGGCATTCTGCCCAACCTCCAGGTGGCAAGCCAAGCTGAAATTCGTTTTGCATCCTTTTCCGAGGAAATATCAGCATTGGAGGCATGAAGGAACCGGCTGCCGAAATACATATCTCAGCTGTTATTGTTTCTCCTCGTTCAGAAGAAGTTAAGACACCCACTTGACGTTTTCCCCTTGGAGCAATTATTTTTGTATGCCCTTTAGGGTTAACGGAAATACCCGTTTCATCGCAGTTAAAAATGCGATCAGCTGTCAATTTATGTTTGTCGACAATTTCAGTAAGCAAACTAAAAAACCTTTCAACATTTGGTCGGTTGAACCCCATCGCTCGTGCCCCAGACGTCGCCTCAGGTTTCCTGATACTCAACTCGGGATGTCTGGTAAGAAAGTGGCTCATCCAATCCTCACCAGCCATCTTCTTCAATTGGTTGAAGGGATGGGTTAACTTGTTTTTATCAGCTAACTGAAATGCAAGAGCACGAAAATCCTTCATTGTTAAGCCAAACAACCTTCCTTCCATGTCCTTTATGTATTCAACAAGTTCCAACTCTTGTTCAGATGTGAATACACATTGAAATTTTCCCTTCGATTTGTCTATTAGAAAACTGTCATCCTTTATTTTTTTCTGAACGGCCCTTTGTAATGTGGTTTTTGGGACATTAAACTGCATACAAGCTCTACGTAGCCCCATCTCTTTTCTCAATACAGCAGCGATAGCTTGTTCCATATTTTCTATTGGCCATTCTTGACGGTTTGTCTTGCGTACATAATTTCGAACCATCTGTAAACAGAAAAGAATAAATAATTTTTCTGCCAGCGATATGATTTAACATCCTACCGAAATTTATTTGAAATGTATCAATTAATAAAAATTATGTAGGTTACATTTATACTGAGATGCAAATAATACTGATACAAGTTATATGAAAAATATCTATAGAGAAAGAGAGAAAAATTAAGATCCGGGGCGGAACGGAACCTTGTTCTATTTTGCCGCGGTCCGTCCTGCCCCATACGTTGTGGTCAGCTACAGTACTAATTTTTCTAGAATGGCCAATGAAATACAGAACAATAACTACATATAAATACAATGCAAGATATGTTTTACAAGAATACCAAAAATAACTTAAACTATAAACTAAAATGTTTGTCTTACCTTGGTTTTAAATGTAGTCACTTGTTACAATAAAATACCGAAAACAAACAAAAACGTAATCACACGATGAACGAACACTGCACACTGCTAAATATGGCGTCGATCACTTCGTTACAGATGATCTAATAGTTCCTGAAGGTTTTGCTAGAGTGCATCATAGTACGGTGAAATAAGATGGTAGTTCCGTTCTGCCCCCGGGTTCCGTTCCGCCCCGGGTTCCCCCTATATATATAAAGAACTAAGTCAAAATAAAAATACAGGAATTATAATTGAATTTTCCAATTCAAAGCTTTTCGTTGGCTAACAGTACCAATATCATCCAAATATATATATAAGGAGAGTGAGAAGTAATAGAAGGAATTTAAAAATGATGTTTCAAATGTCGAAAACCTACGACAGACCTATTGTGTCTGTAAAGACATGTGAATTTTAACTACACAATGCAAAATGTCATCATGGTTTATTTATAAAACAAATATACACGGTTAATGTGCTGCTACATTCAGTAAAAAGTATTATTAAAAATGGAGCCAAGCTCGTGTAATTAATTTATGTTTGTAAATGTTTATAATGTTCCTGCGGGTTTCAAGTCCTGGCAAAATATCAAAAGCTATAATGCAAGCCATAGTGGAGAAACACAAAAATATTTTTTTGGCGAACGTCGGAAAAATTCAGGACAATAGACGTTAGCGTAAAAAGGGCTCAATATTTTTCTTAAATGATAGTATTAAAAAGTTCAGTTACATTTTCGAGTATTACGAGATCCGTGGATAGCTTATGAACTCGACCCATTTGTCACTGCCTTCTTTTGGAGAGATCTATTCTGACAGCTGTATAGTCATACTGGAACCTTAAACCCTATGTGAAGTGTTTGAGACATCTGCCTTTGGACCAAATTATCACCGACCAGATTACTTAGATACCATACGAAAGTAGGAAGTACTCGTAGAATGCACATTCTAGCATGTGATAGGGCTATATGCAATCAACCACAAAAACCTTCGACTCCGGGGGTTGAGTGCAAAGATCATCAATAATACAAGGACCTATTGTTAGTGGAAATCCAAAGACCATGCTTTCGCCCTGGATTGGTCAAGCTGGATGACCGTGCGTGCGTACGTGTGTGTGTGTTTGTTTGTTTGTGTGCGTGTTTGTGTGAGTGTGTGTGTGTGTTTGTTTGTTTGTGTGCGTGTTTGTGTGAGTGTGTGTGTGTGCGCGTGTGTGTGTGTGTGTGTGTGTGCGCGCGCGTGTGCGTGTGCGTGTGTGTGTGCGTGTGTGTGTATTATTACTAGCTTTCAGTTGTGTATCAGTACCTACAGATATGCACCACTCTTGGTATAATTAGAATGTCTAAGATTGTGCAAAAGAGAAAAAAAAAATAGCGGAAATGTTCTCTCTGTCAAAGCCTCTTATTGAAATAGTTAAAAGTTCAGTAGAATTACACGATACAATGACCAAGATTTTGCCCCAGTTAGCGGAACAACTAGACAATGGCTTGTTGCAAGATATTGCTATTGTACCGACTCTGAGTTATACTGCAGTCAGTAATTGTCTCTAATATGGAAGAAATATTTAACTGTGCAGTTGGAATGCAATAGGACGGAAACAGCGTTGTGGATGTTACAAACGGAATGAATTATTGAAACAATTGTGTTATTTCAGCAGAGACTACAGAACTGCTAAAGTCGGTTTAGCGATGTCAAAGAAAAACTAGAAAACCATCTCAAAGTATAAACTGAAGACAACGTATTTTCTTGTACTAGAAAAATAACAGCATTTAAATGACATACCCTCTGTTAAACTGAAAACCAATAAACTCCGCAGAATAAAGCCTACAGAGAAGAATAGACGAAAATAAGAAGTATTAAGCAGCTGTTAAATAAAGCTCCTGAATAAGGATTAAGGAGTAGAATAAACGCTACGATCCAGTTTAAGGAAGACAGTATGGGGGACTGATTAGATTAAGGGATCGGGATAAAGTTGCTAGAGAACATTAGAGATAATGAAAGTGGTACAGAGCAAATTATGGGAGTGGAATAAAGGCTTAAGAGCAAATTTAGGATTTAAATAAGTATTACGGAACAGAAGTGTAAGGTCTACGGAGCAAAAAAGGGAGTAATATAGGACTACAAAGTAGAATAAGGGAGCATAATAAGAACTTCAGAGCAAATTAAGGATGGTAATTAAAGGTTTATAGCAGATTAAAGTGGTTTTTTTTTATTAACTTGGGAGCGGGTTAAACTGCCTGAAGCACTGCTACCTTAAGGTATTTTGTACTTACCTCCCTGATCTAGCCAAATAGCCCCTTCCCTCTTACCAGGTTTAGGAGTTTCCTGACTAGACTTTTACCTTCAGCATCCACCAGAGCTGTCCCATTACCAAAGAGGTTGAAGCGCCTCTCGGCAAGTGCCTCACATCTATAAATAATGTGTGTGGCAGTCTCCAGTTCCTGCCCGCATAATCTGCACACTGGTTCATCTTTGTAGATACCCATTTTATGCAGATGTTTCCTTAGTCCACCGTGGCTTAGTCCTTAGTAGATCTGTGGCTATCCTCAATTCCTGCCTAGACAAATAGATGAGACTCTTCTGCAGCCCCAAGGAAGGTTTTCTAAGGGTTAGCTTACTGTGTCTCATCCCTTCAGCCCTGATCCAGTGCTCACAGTGTCTTTAAGCCATCCACCTTCGCACTGCCATCTTGACCATAGATTTGGAAATACCTACCGCCGGCTCCGGTCCAATCAGGGGAGTTGAAGACCCCTCTCTGGCCAGTGCATCTGCGGCTTCATTTCCAAATATTCCCCTATGCCCTAGCACCCAACCTATCTTGATTTGATTGTGCCTTGCCAGGGCTTTTAAGTTATTTAGGCACTCCCTGACTATGGCCGAGGTGACCACACGTCCGTTTAGTGCCTTGATTGCTGCCTGACTGTCAGAGAAAGTAGCAATCCGGGTCCTGTGTATTCCCCTTCTCGCTATCTCTCCCAGACAGGCATTTATAGCATATATTTCGGCCTGAAAGACAGAGGTATGCCTCCAAAAGGAAAAAACTAGTTTTGTCCTTGCGTTTTAACAATACATCCCAGCTCCAGTGCCGAAGTCCATCTTGGAGCCATCTGTGTACCAGATCTGAGCTCCCGATGTTACTGACCCTGACCATTCCGTCTTAGTTTCGTGGGTCTGGTCAGGTGCAAACAGGTTCTTTGACCACACACTCGATACTCATATGTCCCGAAACATCTGGGAGATCAGCCCAGTTGTTCGAGTTGCAATCTCCATGCTGGGGTTTGGTGCTCGTGGTTGATTGTTTCCGACCTGTGTCACCTCACCCCTCACAACATCCAAGTCCTGGACGTTGACATGCTCGGCTCGGTTTTGGCCTCCCCTGCGTTGTGTGTTCAGGATTATTGGCCCTCCCGCTGCTCTCGCCTGATCTTTTCGGAGCCGCCTTCTAGCCGCTCCACTCATACGCTTTCTCCGTAGAGAAAGCGTGCTCAACTCTACAACCATTTCACTGGTTTCTGCAGTCGGCAGCATGGTAACCGCCCCCGCACCCCCAGTGGTGGTTGTCGTTGACATTCAGTCTCATCCATACTTATGGATGATTAAGTTCTTTCAGCGATTTAATTTCCACTGTTCACATGTTTGTCCAAGGTACTTTTAGTTTCTTTACACATCCCTTGCTTGTTTAGACGTACACTTGAGTCTACTCTTTAGCATTTCCGGTCTCACACTATCCTCTCCACAGAAGCTACTTTTCTCCTACTTTCTCTTTCCAAATAGGTATACTCTAGATTTTTGACAACATTCATTTAAGGTAACATGTTTTACTCTTCTTTTTCCGCTCTTTCATCCATTTATTCAAGAATGAATTGAAGTTTTTTCCAAATTCTGTATTCTCTTAATCTATATACTGCATTGTTTTCAAATTGCCCTGCGGGTTATTTGTTCATTGTTTCATCCAAATTGTCATTCAGATTGTACATTTTATGTTTCCTTTTTCATTTTTTAAAAAATTTGTTTCATAATTTTATCAATTTATAGTCTTTAATACGAGGTCAGCTTTTTATCTTTTACTTTGCGCCGATCTGCCTTTTAATTGCACATCGGATATTGGGCATCTGCAGTACTTTTGTTATTCGGATTGTAAGGTAATGAATTACTGGTATTAGGTGTGTGGTATTTCTGTTCATGAGGTGTGGCTTATATGTTACTGTCTTAAGGTAAAAATCTAATTCTTGAAAAAGTACATAGGCACAGAATATGTCTTATGAACAAAGTCCTTTTGTAGTAAAGTCTTTATCTATATTCTAGCAATAAATTCTGGAAATAGTATTAACTCGGCTTAGCTTGACAATAATTTTTATTTCCATGTCCTAATTTTTAGAGGAATTGTCCTACTTTGTGGGGGATTCGGCAGTTATCGTAGAAAATCAGCAGTTATCGTGGATAGTCGGGAATTATCGTGGATAGTCGGCAGTCATCGTGAATAGTTTCTCTGTGTTATGTCCAGAGGTTGTGACTACATTTCCGTCTTTTTATATTTAATCATAATACAAATATACATTTAAGCTCTGGAACTCCGCTAAAGATAATTGACTTAATCTTTTTGTTTGGATGTTCGGATTACTAACTGTTAAAGATGTCATCCTTAATATAAATTATCCGACAACATTGAATTTTAAATTGACGTCTATTACTCGGTTAAATGAAATGAGAAAATATTGAGATATTTTATTGAATCAATATTCAATCTACTGATTCTGTATGTTGTAGAAATAGAAGATTGCATCCAATAAAGGCAAATCTTCTTTCCCTAACTCAGTTTTACCGAATCAGCTTTATTTTTATAATTTATTTCTAGACCGTAATATTACAGTACTACACGGAAGAACGGATTTTCATTTAATGGAATAAAAATATAGAAAAATGAGTGAATCTAAAATTATTTTAAAACTATAGTAATATTTAATATAATAAATATAAAACTATTTAGCAAAAACCTTAGTTCATAGTCTGGATGTATCGTTTCCCAGACGGATAACCTCTATTCACGTCGGTTGAAAATCGGTCTTCTTCAGATAAGCGAACCTGCCTAAGCGATGACATGATTTCCCCCATTCCCAATATCCGGGGATATTATATCCTTTTCTGAGTCCTATCTAACCTAATCTACCTTGTTTTTCTTCTTGCAAGGGGTTTATTTGGTACTACTTTATGATCGCAATAGAAAGAAGGACCTTGCAGACACGATGCGATGACCCCTCTCGTATCCTGCCTGAACGTCATAGAATTGAGACTGACCTGGAGATAGCTTACCTGTTTTTAACGAAGCTGGACAGTGTAATTTAGAGGTCGAGCTGGGACCTGCAGTTTAGATTTGGACTTGGACAAGAGTTTGATGGAAGTTAAGAGCCCGGAGGAGCATCAGCAAAGATTTGACTTATCCATGACTTTGGCGCTGGGTCACCTTTACACTTGATTGTTTATGTAACCGAAGAGCAAGAAAAGCTCTTAGCAGACTCTGAAACATGATTCATGGAAGCATTTCCAGGTCAGTTTCAACCATAATTCTTTCAGTCAGGATACCAACAGGATCACCGCATCGCGTCTGCAGGGGTGGAACACTATCTATAGGGATCATAAAGAGGAATCATATAAACCCGTTGCAAGAAGAAAAACCGAGATAGATGGATTAGATAGGATAGGACTCAGAAAAGTTTATATACTCAGGTGTTGGGAATGGGGGGCTTCCCTTGGGGATTATGGCTTCGCTTACCAGAAGAAGACTTGCTCTAAACCGTGGTGAGTAGAGGTTCCCCGTCAGTGAAACGATATACCCAGAAATATGAACTGGGGCTTTTGTTAAATAGTTTGATATTAGTTTTGTTATTTATTATAATTTATATTGCTTTGTTATTAATTTAGTTTCGTAGTATAACTTTAGACTTATTCGGTTTTTTAATTTCTATTCTCTTAAATGAAAATTGTTTATTCCGTTTAGCCCTGTTGTTTTACAAGTACAGCCTATGATGGGTTAAAATTCTCGAGGATAACAAATTGCGAGTACGTCCTAATAATGGGAAACTCTTAAAACTTGGAATGATCTCTTAAGACCACACTGGTTAAAATTGTGGACTTGGGCAAACTACCCAGACCAAAGGTTGTAATGGCGAGTTTCTATCTCGAGTGGTTTTGGCGACCAAATAAAGGGATGTCTATCTCATCTCTGTCTCACTTGTCCGGACTTTTGACAACGCGGCATCGTGAAGAAGTGTAATGAACGCGAGGAAATAATAAGGTACTGCGGCACGATCGATGCGTTGGGATGTCTTACGCTGGGTTACCCTGAGACTTTCTCATCTCTGTCTTACTTGTCCGGGCTTCTGACAACACGACATCGTGAAGACATGTAATGAATGCGAGGAAATAATCGGGTACTGCGACACGATCGATGCGTTGGGATGTCGTCCGCTGGGTTACCCTGAGACTTTCTCATCTCTGTCTCACTTGTCCGGGCTTCTGACAACACGACATCGTGAAGACATGTAATGAATGCGAGGAAATAATCGGGTACTGCGACACGATCGATGCGTTGGGATGTCGTCCGCTGGGTTACCCTGAGACTTTCTCATCTCTGTCTCACTTGTCCGGGCTTCTGACAACACGACATCGTGAAGACGTGTAATGAATGCGAGGAAATAATCGGGTACTGCGACACGATCGATGCGTTGGGATGTCTTCCGCTGGGTTACCCTCAGACGTTCTCATCTCTGTCTCACTTGTCCGGGCTTTTGACAACACGGCATCGTGAAGAAGTGTAAAATGTGGGAGGACATAATCGGGTACTGCGGCACAATCGATGCGTTGGGATGTCTTCTGTTGGG
>JBAIZL010000004.1:221729921-221744921 GCA_036971475.1 Prosapia bicincta
GTTTGTAAATCGTCAGTTTGACTACGTAACTCAGTCTTGTTAGGCTTTTGAGGATGGTTACTTGGTAACCGAAATATACATTAGATTAAAATGAAAATATTTGTGGTTAGAGGTTTTTTAATTATAGGCCTATTTATTATTTTTTAACAACAGTTTATTCCAAATAAAACGGGGATAAAACACTTATTACACGGTATAATAACCGAAATGTTTAAGGCCTATTGCAGAACCCAAAATAGACGTATTTACAAGATTTAAATATTAAAGCGAGTAAAGACATATTAAAGGATTTCAACAATGAATCTTAGAATGACATACAGTATTAAGATATTTAAAAAACCAGACGTATTCAATATATTACAATTTAAATATTGAGGCATATAAAGATTTATTACAGGATTTAAATAATGAGGCATATAAAGATTTACTACAGGATTTAAATAACGAAGCGTATACATACATATTACAGGATTTAAATAAGGAGGCTTATAGGCTACAGATTTATTGCACGTTTAAAATAATGAGACATATGAAGATTTAAATAATGAGGCATATAAAGATTTATTATAGGATTTAAATAATGAGGCATATAAAGATTTATTATAGGATTTAAATAATGAAGCATATAAAGATTTATTATAGGATTTAAATAATGAGGCATATAAAGATTTATTACAGAATTTAAATAATGAGGCATATAAAGATTTATTACAGAATTTAAATAATGAGGCATATAAAGATTTATTACAGGATTTAAATAATGAGGCATGTAAAGATTTATTATAGGATTTAAATAATGAGGCATATAAAGATTTATTATAGGATTTAAATAATGAGGCATATAAAGATTTATTACAGGATTTAAATAATGAGGCATGTAAAGATTTATTATAGGATTTAAATAATGAGGCATATAAAGATTTATTATAGGATTTAAATAATGAGGCATATACAGATTTATTATAGGATTTAAATAATGAGGCATATAAAGATTTATTATAGGATTTAAATAATGAGGCATGTAAAGATTTATTATAGGATTTAAATAATGAGGCATATAAAGATTTATTACAGAATTTAAATAATGAGGCATATAAAGATTTATTACAGAATGTAAATAATGAGGCATATAAAGATTTTTTGTAGGATTTAAATAATGATGCATATAAAGATTTATTATAGGATTTAAATAATGAGGCATGTAAAGATTTATTATAGGATTTAAATAATGAGGCATATAAAGATTTATTACAGAATTTAAATAATGAGGCATATAAAGATTTATTACAGAATGTAAATAATGAGGCATATAAAGATTTTTTGTAGGATTTAAATAATGATGCATATAAAGATTTATTATGATTTAAATAATGAAGCTTGGAAATACAGAGAACAGGATAAAAAAATCAGACGTATATAAATTATATTACAGGATTTAAATATTGAGGTATAAAAATATTTATTACACAATTTTAATATTGATGCATACAAAGATTTATTACAGGATTTAAATAATGAGGCATATAAAGATTTACTACAGGATTTAAATAATGAGGCATATAAAGATTTACTACAGGATTTAAATAACGAAGCGTATACATACATATTATAGGATTTAAATATGGAGGCTTATAAAGATTTATTGCACGTTTAAAATAATGAGACATATGAAGATTTAAATAATGAGGCGTATAAAGATTTTTTGTAGGATTTAATTAAATGAGGCATATAAAAATTTATTACAGGATTTAAATAATGAGGCATGTAAAAATGTATTACAGGATTTAACTGATGAGGCATATAAAGATTTATTATGATTTAAATAATGAAGCTTGGAAATACAGAGAACAGGATAAAAAAATCAGACGTATATAAATTATATTACAGGATTTAAATATTGAGGTATAAAAATATTTATTACACAATTTTAATATTGATGCATACAAAGATTTATTACAGGATTTAAATAATGAGGCATATAAAGATTTACTACAGGATTTAAATAATGAGGCATATAAAGATTTACTACAGGATTTAAATAACGAAGCGTATACATACATATTATAGGATTTAAATATGGAGGCTTATAAAGATTTATTGCACGTTTAAAATAATGAGACATATGAAGATTTAAATAATGAGGCGTATAAAGATTTTTTGTAGGATTTAATTAAATGAGGCATATAAAAATTTATTACAGGATTTAAATAATGAGGCATGTAAAAATGTATTACAGGATTTAACTGATGAGGCATATAAAGATTTATTAGAGAATTTAAATGAGGCGTATAAAGATTTATTACAGAATTTAAATAATGAGGCATATAAAGATTTATTGCACGATTTTAATCATGAGGCATATAAAATATTTATTACATGATTTAAGTAATGAAGCGTATAAATATATACTACAGGATTAAAACAACGAGGCATATAAAGATTTATTGCAAGATTTAAATATTGAGGTATAAAAATATTTATTACACAATTTTAATATTGATGCATATAAAGATTTATTACAGGATTTAAATAATGAGGCATATAAAGATTTACTACAGGATTTAAATAATGAGGCATATAAAGATTTATTGCACGATTTTAATCATGAGGCATATAAAATATTTATTACATGATTTAAGTAATGAAGCGTATACATATATACTACAGGATTAAAACAACGAGGCATATAAAGATTTATTGCAAGATTTAAATATTGAGGTATAAAAATATTTATTACACAATTTTAATATTGATGCATATAAAGATTTATTACAGGATTTAAATAATGAGGCATATAAAGATTTACTACAGGATTTAAATAATGAGGCATATAAAGATTTATTGCACGATTTTAATCATGAGGCATATAAATATTTATTGCAGGATTTAAGTAATATAGCGTATACATATATACTACAGGATTAAAACAACGAGGCATATAAAGATTTATTACAAGATTTAAATATTGAGGTATAAAAATATTTATTACACAATTTTAATATTGATGCATATAAAGATTTATTACAGGATTTAAATAATGAGGCATATAAAGATTTACTACAGGATTTAAATAATGAGGCATATAAAGATTTATTGCACGATTTATACATGAGGCATATAAATATTTATTGCAGGATTTAAGTAATGAAGCGTATACATATATACTACAGGATTAAAACAACGAGGCATATAAAGATTTATTACAAGATTTAAATATTGAGGTATAAAAATATTTATTACACAATTTTAATATTGATGCATATAAAGATTTATTACAGGATTTAAATAATGAGGCATATAAAGATTTACTACAGGATTTATATAATGAGGCATATAAAGATTTATTGCATGATTTTAATCATGAGGCATATAAATATTTATTACAGGATTTACGTAATGAAGCGTATACATACATATTACAGGATTAAAACAACGAGGCATATAAAGATTTATTACAAGATTTAAATATTGAGGTATAAAAATATTTATTACACAATTTTAGTATTGATGCATATAAAGATTTATTACAGGATTTAAATAATGAGGCATATAAAGATTTACTACAGGATTTAAATAATGAGGCATATAAAGATTTATTGCACGATTTTAATCATGAGGCATATAAAGATTTGTTACAGGATTAAAACAACGAGGCATATAAAGGTTTATTACAAGATTTAAATATTGAGGTATAAAAATATTTATTACACAATTTTAATATTGATGCATATAAAGATTTATTACAGGATTTAAATAATGAGGCATATAAAGATTTACTACAGGATTTAAATAACGAAGCGTATACATACATATTATAGGATTTAAATAAGGAGGCTTATAAAGATTTATTGCACGTTTAAAATAATGAGACATATGAAGATTTAAATAATGAGGCATATAAAGATTTATTATAGGATTTAAATAATGAGGCATATAAAGATTTATTATAGGATTTAAATAATGAGGCATATAAAGATTTATTATAGGATTTAAATAATGAGGCATATAAAGATTTATTATAGGATTTAAATAATGAGGCATATAAAGATTTATTATAGGATTTAAATAATGAGGCATATAAAGATTTATTACAGAATTTAAATAATGAGGCATATAAAGATTTATTATAGGATTTAAATAATGAGGCATATAAAGATTTATTACAGAATTTAAATAATGAGGCATATAAAGATTTATTATAGGATTTAAATAATGAGGCATATAAAGATTTATTATAGGATTTAAATAATGAGGCATATAAAGATTTATTATAGGATTTAAATAATGAGGCATATAAAGAATTATTATAGGATTTAAATAATGAGGCATATAAAGATTTATTATAGGATTTAAATAATGAGGCATATAAAGATTTATTACAGAATTTAAATAATGAGGCATATAAAGATTTATTATAGGATTTAAATAATGAGGCATATAAAGATTTATTATAGGATTTAAATAATGAGGCATATAAAGATTTATTATAGGATTTAAATAATGAGGCATATAAAGATTTATTACAGAATTTAAATAATGAGGCATATAAAGATTTATTATAGGATTTAAATAATGAGGCATATAAAGATTTATTACAGAATTTAAATAATGAGGCATATAAAGATTTATTATAGGATTTAAATAATGAGGCATATAAAGATTTATTACAGAATTTAAATAATGAGGCATATAAAGATTTATTACAGAATTTAAATAATGAGGCATATAAAGATTTATTATAGGATTTAAATAATGAGGCATATAAAGATTTATTATAGGATTTAAATAATGAGGCATATAAAGATTTATTACAGAATTTAAATAATGAGGCATATAAAGATTTATTATAGGATTTAAATAATGAGGCATATAAAGATTTATTATAGGATTTAAATAATGAGGCATATAAAGATTTATTATAGGATTTAAATAATGAGGCATATAAAGATTTATTACAGAATTTAAATAATGAGGCATATAAAGATTTATTATAGGATTTAAATAATGAGGCATATAAAGATTTATTATAGGATTTAAATAATGAGGCATATAAAGATTTATTATAGGATTTAAATAATGAGGCATATAAAGATTTATTATAGGATTTAAATAATGAGGCATATAAAGATTTATTATAGGATTTAAATAATGAGGCATATAAATATTTATTACAGGATTTAAGTAATGTAGCGTATACATATATACTACAGGATTAAAATAACGAGGCATATAAAGGTTTATTACAAGATTTAAATATTGAGGTATAAAAATATTTATTACACAATTTTAATATTGATGCATATAAAGATTTATGACAGGATTTAAATAATGAGGCATATAAAGATTTACTACAGGATTTAAATAATGAGGCATATAAAGATTTACTACAGGATTTAAATAACGAAGCGTATACATACATATTATAGGATTTAAATAAGGAGGCTTATAAAGATTTATTGCACGTTTAAAATAATGAGACATATGAAGATTTAAATAATGAGGCGTATAAAGATTTTTTGTAGGATTTAAATAATGAGGCATATAAAGATTTATTACAGGATTTAAATAATGAGGCATATAAAGATTTATTGCACGATTTTAATAATGAGGCATAAAAATATTTATTACATAATTTAAGTAATGAATCGTATACATATATACTACAGGATTAAAATAACGAGGCATATAAAGGTTTATTACAAGTTTTAAATATTGAGGTATAAAAATATTTATTACATGATTTAAGTAATGAATCGTATACATATATACTACAGGATTAAAATAATGAGGCATATAAAGGTTTATTACAAGATTTAAATATTGAGGTATAAAAATATTTAGGCCTATTACACAATTTTAATATTGATGCATATAAAGATTTATTACAGGATTTAAATAATGAGGCATATAAAGATTTACTACAGGATTTAAATAATGAGGCATATAAAGATTTACTACAGGATTTAAATAACGAAGCGTATACATACATATTATAGGATTTAAATAAGGAGGCTTATAAAGATTTATTGCACGTTTAAAATAATGAGACATATGAAGATTTAAATAATGAGGCGTATAAAGATTTTTTGTAGGATTTAAATAATGAGGCATATAAAGATTTTTTGTAGGATTTAAATAATGAGGCATATAAAGATTTATTACAGGATTTAAATAATGAGGCATATAAAGATTTATTGCACGATTTTAATAATGAGGCATAAAAATATTTATTACAGGATTTAAGTAATGTAGCGTATACATATATACTACAGGATTAAAATAACGAGGCATATAAAGGTTTATTACAAGATTTAAATATTGAGGTATAAAAATATTTATTACACAATTTTAATATTGATGCATATAAAGATTTATTACAGGATTTAAATAATGAGGCATATAAAGATTTACTACAGGGTTTAAATAATGAGGCATATAAAGATTTATTGCACGATTTTAATAATGAGGCATAAAAATATTTATTACAGGATTTAAGTAATGTAGCGTATACATATATACTACAGGATTAAAATAACGAGGCATATAAAGGTTTATTACAAGATTTAAATATTGAGGTATAAAAATATTTATTACACAATTTTAATATTGATGCATATAAAGATTTATTACAGGATTTAAATAATGAGGCATATAAAGATTTACTACAGGGTTTAAATAATGAGGCTTATAAAGATTTATTACAGGATTTAAATAATGAGGCATATAAAGATTTACTACAGGGTTTAAATAATGAGGCTTATAAAGATTTACTACAGGATTTAAATAATGAGGCATATAAAGATTTATTACAGGATTTAAATAATGAGGCATATAAAGATTTACTACAGGGTTTAAATAATGAGGCTTATAAAGATTTACTACAGGATTTAAATGACGAAGCGTATACATACATATTACAGGATTTAAATATCGAACCGTATGCAGACATATTGCAGGATTTAAATAATGAACCTCATGCAGAGTTATTACATGATTTAAATAATGATGCGTGTACAACATAATGTAGGATTTCAATAATAAAGGATATAATGATTTATTACAGGATTTAAATAATGAGGCATATACAGATTTACTACAGGGTTTAAATAATGAGGCTTATAAAGATTTACTACAGGATTTAAATGACGAAGCGTATACATTCATATTACAGGATTTAAATATCGAACCGTATGCAGACATATTGCAGGATTTAAATAATGAACCTCATGCAGAGATATTACATGATTTAAATAATGATGCGTGTACAACATATTGTAGGATTTCAATAATAAAGGATATAATGATTTATTACAGGATTTAAATAAAAGGTAAATAAAAACATATTACATTATTTAAATAATGAAGCATTTAAAAATTTATTACAGGATTTAAATAATGAAACGTAAAGAGTCATATTACAGGGTTTAAGTAACCAGACGCATAAATACATATTACAGCTTATTACGCGTATTACACTACGTGTAGATTACTTTAATATTGCGCGTATTACAGTAATCTACACGTATAAATAAACATATTACGAGACATAAATAGTCAATTATAAAGTATGAGTCTTTATAAAATTTATAAATTTGAGTTTTTACTGTGTTCAAATAACCAAATGCATATAGACATATTACACCGTCGTATAAAAATGGGATAGGCTTCTCTAAGTCGTATAAATGTCGAATAATAAACGGGATACATTAATACAAGAAAAAATAGTCTCACAAATAATGATATATTTTGGGCTACGAATAACTAACCTTATAATGACATATTCCAGGATATGCGCCGTATATAGAGATGTAGTACAACATTTACATAGTCTAACATACGAAAACAAATTGCAGGCTTTATATGTTCCCACGCATATAAAAGCATTACAGGTAAGCAACCGTATGCGGAGATACTATTGTATTTAAAAAGCCAGACGTACTAATGTCATAAAT
Organism: Prosapia bicincta; assembly: GCA_036971475.1. Lineage (NCBI taxonomy): Eukaryota > Metazoa > Arthropoda > Insecta > Hemiptera > Cercopidae > Prosapia > Prosapia bicincta. Next base: position 221,737,874 of record JBAIZL010000004.1, read on the forward strand.
ATGTTTACAAGCTATCTGCTGCTTCTCTGTAGCGGTGTACCAAAATAACTATTGATATTTCTATTGGGAAATCCAAAGAGTAAAAAACGTAATGCGTGACCGTACGTTGTTGTAGAAAGCACTGTGTTGACAAGGTGACTACGGAACGGCCGCTTTTCTGCTTTGTTTTTAATCTAAACTCTTGATACAGTATTCCAGCAACTTGCAGAGTAACTAGATCATAAATTAACATAATATCAGGGAAGACGCTCATGAATATTTACAGGACTTTGTGGAGAGGTACACCGCTATCTTGGCGTGACTTGGAGCAACTAAGAATGTTTCCTCGCTACGCCGCGATAAAACAATCTGAGCACGGGAGAATAGATCGATAATACAAACTGGGTTAATTCTGCGGATCCTAGTCTATTATCGAAAGTCATCTCAATGACTGCTGTAACTGAACTTTTTATGTGTTATTTCTGCATTGGTCTGAACCGGCTTATCTCAAACACGTTTTAACCATATTTCACACACACACACACACACACACACACACACACACACAGACACTCTCTCACACACACACACACACACACACACACACACACACTCACACACACACACACACACACACACACACACACACACACACACACACACACACACACACATACACACACACACACACATTATATATCTAAAATTGAAATATGCTTCATAAATAATATTTTAACTTCACTTACATCCCGGTTTCTCTAAATGACATTAGCTACAAAGGTTTACACTAAACATAAGAATTTACAAAAAATAATTAATAAATAATAACTAAATACAACATTTCACAAGTTTAATCTCGTTTATTTAAACTTTAAATAATGTCTTTGGAATAGTGAATGTTACAAACGAACAATTTTTCTTTTAAGATTTATTTGTACATATTTTAGTTGAAGAAAAATAATATCATCATGGTCAATAAATAAATGAAAATCTTTTTACAAGCTCTATATCCGATTGTAATGGTATTGCATCTTTTGTTTGAAACAATTTTAGAAATTTTTTTTCCGGGTAAGCATAACCGAAGGATGTTTTTTATTGATCCATCACTACATTTTTTTATTACGCAACATTGTTTTCAGAATGGTCAATACATAACTGAAATACTTTTTACGAGATAAATATCCAGTGCAATGCAAATAAACGTTTGTTTGAAAATAATTTTAAAATGTTTTTGTAATGGATAATGCAAAACTCGGGGACGATAGCCCTGAGAAGGGTGCATGGATTGGCCGCGGCACAACACCCCTCCACACACACTCAAATATACACACACAAACACACACACACCCTCACATACACACGCACACATATACACTTCCTGACATACAGACACACAAACACACGCATATACGCGCAAATGCATACATACACACACGCGCGTGCACACACACACAAACGCGCGAACTGCTATACACACACAAAATACAGGCACACATATACACCCATAAACACACGCAAACACACACACACAACAACACACACACACACACACACACACACACACACACATATATATATATATATATATATAAATTAGGTTAGGTTAGGTTAGGTTAGGTTAGGCTAGGCTAGGCTAGGCTAGGTTAGGTTAGGTTAGGTTAGGATATGTTAGGTGAGGTTAGGTTAAGTTAGGTTAGGCTAGGCTAGGCTAGGCTAGGTTAGGTTAGTTTAGGTTAGGTTAGGTTAGGTTAGGTTAGTTTAGGTTAGGTTAGGTTAGGTTAGGTTAGATTAGGTTAGGTTAGGTTAGGTTAGGCTAGGCTAGGCTAGGCTAGGTTAGGTTAGTTTAGGTTAGGTTAGGTTAGGTTATGTTAGATTAGGTTAGGGTTAGGTTAGGTTAGGTTAGGTTAGTTTAGGTTAGGTTAGGTTAGGTTAGGTTAGGTTAGGTTAGGCTAGGCTAGGTTAGTTTAGGTTAGATTAGGTTAGGTTAGGTTAGGTTAGGTTATGTTAGATTAGGTTAGGGTTAGGTTAGGTTAGGTTAGGTTAGGTTAGGTTAAGTTAGGTTAGGTTAGGCTAGGTTAGGTTAGGTTAGGTTAGGTTAGGTTAGGTTAGGTTATGTTAGGTTAGGTTAGGGTTAGGTTAGGTTAGGTTTGGTTAGGTTAGGCGAGGGTAGGCTAGGCTAGGCTAGGCTAGGTTATGTTAGATTAGGTTAGGTTAGGTTAGGTTAGGTTAAGTTAGGTTAGGATAGGTTAGGTTAGGTTAGGCTAGGTTATGTTAGGCTAGGCTAGACTTGGTTAGGTTAGGTTAGGTTAGGTTAGGGTTAGGTTAGGTTAGGTTAGGTTAGGTTATATATGTGTGTGTGTGTGTTTGTGTGTGTGTGTGTGTGTGTGTGTGTGTGTGTGTGTGTGTGTGTGTGTGTGTGTGTGTGTGTGTGTGTGTGTGTGTGTGTGTGTGTGTGTGTGTGTGTGTGTGTGTGTGTGTGTGTGTGTGTGTGTGTGTGTGTGTGTGTGTGTGTGTGGGTGTGGGTGTGGGTGTGGGTGTGTGTGTGTGTGTGCGTGCGTGCGTGTGTGCACATATTCACAACACCAGTAGCCTAGTAAGGCAATATAATATATTAAATATGGTAATATGTTTTCTTGTAATATAGTTAATAAATCAAAAATATTTCAAAAACAAGAAATAATAAATACAAGAATAAATATATTTATTAAAAGTATTCTTGTGAATTCAATTAATGAAAACTATTTGTAAATATTTTTTAACAAACAATGTATTATTAATAATATTGTTCCTAAATATGCACGAATTAATATTAAAAATAAAAGTAATGTAGCACATAAAAACATGTAAAGAAGCAGAAATTCTGTGGGTTAGAAATGAAATCAAATTTTTATATAAGAAGCAAAATGAAATAACTTTTGAAATGTATAAATTACATTTAAAACTAGCATTTTTTATGGATAAAACAAAATGGGAAGAAAAATTGCATAAAATTCATATCTTTTTGTTTAAATATAGACAAAGAAAAATGAACACTCTAACCAAAAAACTAGATATATTAAAAATGAACAAAGATAAAAATAATGAAGTAATCATACAACCTCATAAGTTTCACCCCAATTGTGTTAATTTAACAAATACAAAATTCAGCCAAAATGAAATAAAAATTTTAGAAAATAATAATAAAGTCAACCTTAAAAAAGATATAAAAAGAAATATTGATACAATAATAATAGATACTGAATTGGCGATCAATAAATTAAAAGTAGAGGAACAAGAAAATATGCGAATAAAAACATCACATGAAATAATAAAGTTAATTAAAAATAACAAAACTAATCATACACACATAAAACAGTACTCGCAAATTCATCAAATTAAACAAAAATTACAAACTAATGATCTTATTATGACAAAAGCTGATAAAGGTAATGCTGTAGTTATTATTGATAAACAAGAACATATAAATAAAACTAAAAATTATATATCTAAAAACCAATATACAGAAATAAATAAAGATCCCACAGACAAATATCAAAATGGTATAAAAAATATAATAAAAATATCATCTAAAATATTTAATCAAAAATATACTAATTACATAAATGAGAATCCTAAAATTCCAAGATTAAATGGACTAATTAAATTGCACAAAGACGATAAACCAATTAGGCCATTAGTTAATTTTACAACTGCGCCTTCTTATAAAATTTCAAAATATATGGCCTTATTACTTAAAGATAGGGTAAAATTAAATAATACTCATAATATACAAAACTCGATTGAGCTTATTGAAAAATTAAAAGATATTAAAATTGATAATAATACAAAATTAATATCATTTGATGTTACTAACATGTATAATAACATACCTATAATGAAAACACTTGAAATAATAAAAAATAATATGGATACATTTGAAAAAGATAACACATTAACACAAGAAATAATAAAAAAATTAAATATCATATTAAATCAAAATTATTTTTTATATAATAATAAAATTTATAAACAAAAGGATGGATTAACAATGGGCTATCCAATGTCCAGCATATTATCGGAAATATTTTTACAAAATATAGACATTGATATAGATAAGATTATTAAAACATATGATCAAAATGGACACTGGTTTAGATCTGTAGATAATGTATTATACATATCAAATAATGATGGTTTAAATATTGACAAAATATTAAAATGTATAAAAAATATACACGAAAATATAAAATGAACTCATGAGTTTGAATAAAAAAATAAATTAAATTATTTAGATATTACTATTACTAGAAATAATGAATCACTTGAATATAATATATATAGAAAACCAACGCAGACAAATCAAATAATACATAATTATTCAAATCATCCATACAACCAAAAAATGGCAGGGCTTTATAATTTACTACATAGAATGCACAAAATATTGTAAATTCAATTATAATTCTTGTATTTGTATTTTGACTTATGTTCTTTATATATATATATATATATATATATATATATATATATATATATACACAGTAAACTCGCGATTATCCGTGGAATAGGGTGGCCCGGAAACGCCGGATAACAAATTCCCCGGATATTCCGCTATGAACAAAGAATACGTAAAACGATCGATTATTATACCATAAGTTACACAAATAATGTCCCCGGTTAATGCAATTCACAAATAATCTTCAGAGGACAAAATAAATACAGAAAATAATTTAAAATGTCGATGATTCGTTTGTTGACGGATTATAACATGTACATTTATATGTCTAACTATTTACAATACGTAAGTATATGTCAAAAGTAAGTATGTATGTACATATGTAATTTCCTTTACACATAATACTTTCACTTTTTAACAAAAAAATCTGTCACTTTCGTCTGTTTTTTTTTTTTTTTTGTGAGCATTGATTAAGCTTTAATGTGCGATCTAAGTTTCTTGAGAACCATTTTGTCGCACAGTGTCTACTTGTCTCACAGAGCCATAAAGATCGATAATGTATATGACAGACATGGATAGTGCATATGTCACGTCCTAGACTATTTATAGGCGAGATTAGCTGACATTTGATTACAATCTTATGATACACATTAGGTTTTCGGGCGTCCAAGCATTTTGTCATTTTCTCTTATATACAGTAGTCTGCTCGCCCCTTTTATTTCGCTGGCCCGAGTCTATGTGCTTCCCTATCAATGTAAAAATTAGTACGTACATATTTACGTATCTATTCCCTTCATCTTAACTTCTATTAAGCCTTATATGTATTTACGTCGTAATTCACCGTTTGGAAATTTAAACACATGAATCTGATTGGAATAAAAATTGGATATTTGTAAAACAATGGCAGACCCCGGATAATCCGCAAACCGGTTAATCCGCCCACGGATAATCGGGAGTTTACTGTATATATATATATATTATTCGTATTCCTTGTTAAATCTCTAATTATTATAATAAGCCGTTCAAAAAGAAAAATGTACTTACTTAAGAGGTCTTAATCTTTACGCCAGCTACATACTTAGCATTATAAAAGACTATGAGGTCGTAAACAGAACCTCTTGAAAACATTGGGAATTCTTGTTGGTACATTTTGTACGTTAAACTGTTTGTATTAGCGCGCGAGCTCGCGCTCGTGTGTGTGTGTGTGCGCGTGTTTGTGTGTGTATGTGTGCGTGTGTGTGTGTGTGTGTGTGTGTGTGTGTGTGTGTGTGTGTGTGTGTGTGTGTGTGTGTGTGTGTGTGTGTGTGTGTGTGTGTGTGTGTGTGTGTGTGTGTGTGTGTGTGTGTGTGTGTGTGTGTGTGTGTGTGTGTGTGTGTGTGTGTGTGTGTGTGTGTGTGTGTGTGTGTGTGTGTGTGTGTGTGTGTGTGTGTGTGTGTGTGTGTGTGTGTGTGTGTGTGTGTGTGTGTGTGTGTGTGTGTGTGTGTGTGTGTGTGTGTGTGTGTGTGAAATATTATAATAATCTCCCAGCAGTTGTGACTAGCAACCTTTTTATAATGAGCAAATAAGAATTATTTGTAAGCTATTCAGTAGATTAATAAATTGCCCTAAAGAAATGTATGCTGAATATAAGTGAAAGTTTAAACTATCAGATGATTATCGCTTTTATGTTTTATTTCATTTCACAGAATATATCGGGCAACTGTAAAGTACGTTCTGGCCACTTTAAAACAAGTTTTAGAGTCGATAAAATATCGAGTTATGAAAGTATAGCCTACATACCAAATATGTTTTCAAAGTTTTGAAATAAATACGGAATATGAAGCAGCAAGGAGGAAAATGTTAACCCAGTAATAAATGTAATTTTATCTTGAGTTTAATATAAAATTTATGTACATTTGAACAAGATACCATGTAGGCCTGGATCTTAGCCAATCTGCTTTCCCCTGACGGTAAATAATCAGTTACAGTAAGAATATTCCTTTATAGAAGCTCTACAGGTCGTTTTTGTAAAATGATCAGAGATTATCATCTTCAATGCAAGATGTATTTCCTTTGGAAACTGTGTATTTATTAATACTGCTTGTAATTTACATTTACTTCTGATTTACATTATTGTGTATTAGGACGTGTATAATATACTTATATCATGTAAAACTTGGGTTTTGTGAACCTCCCTGGATCTCAGGTAGTATCTGTGATTATTCCCTTCTTTATCTTATCTGCGAATACTAGTCTTTCCTATCACTCACAGATGTTAATAGCCAAATTGTCTAGTACCTATATAGAAAAACTTTATGAGATCATAAAATATACGATTGAAAGATCCTTTTATTGATTTGATTTTTTTAATACGTGAAAAATTAGACAAAAATAAAACATGAATAGCATTTGTCAAAATGATTGTAAGCAGTAATCAAAAACCTTTTTATTTTCGCTTAGGACTTAGAGCTTTCATTACAAAATAGAATTATGCTTTACGAATTATGCTTTAGAATTTTATAGAAAAGCTTTATGTGCTTTCATATAAAACCAAATTATGCTTTATTTAAAACAAAACATTAAAATGTTTTGTTTAACTATTAAAACTTTCTTACAAATAAGGTCAGCATCTATAAAACACGAAATGAAATTATT
>JBAIZL010000004.1:221749921-221757421 GCA_036971475.1 Prosapia bicincta
GTGATGATAACTCTAGTTTGTAACTTCTTGTTTGCTAGATTGTAATTTTGTAATAAGAGCCTCTGATGATGATGACATGGTCATCGAAATGTACATAAGGGTTTAATCTTAAGTAACTTGTTTTATTTGTTATTTTTGTGGTATTGGGGTTCTTTCCAATATTTTTATTGTAATACATATGTTTTAATTTAGACATAACAAAATTTACAAATTAATTGATCAATTACCAGCAGTGTAAGGATAAACTGATGAAAATGACAAAAGACTAACATAACACAATATTGAGCAACGGAATTTCAAAAATAGTTATTAAGTAATTGCCTATTATAGTTACACGTGGCCAGAACATTCCGGCACCGAATAACATGTTTTGTTGCTCGTTTGTTGTGTGACCTTTGTACACATGAAAATATTTCTCTGTGATCATTTCTTATCAATATATTTTTACACGAATTAAATAATAGTTTCGCAATAATTTTAGAATGGTTTTAAAACTATAATTTATTTTAATATATGGTGTCTGCATTATATTACAATATAATAGGGTCTATATAACCAAAACTAAAGTAATAAATTCATTTACAAAATTATATAATAAAGGAATGACAAAATTCAATATTATTTACGATATAAATAAAATGATAGCAAATGAAAATAAATAAAAAAATGTGTTACTTAGATGAAGCCTGAAATACAATTATTCAATTCCATCTATAAGTTCACACTCTCCTCAAATATCTTGTTCAAATTATCAATCATAAGTTAAATACTATATATTCACCCATTCAAGTTCAAAGAAGCTCATTTTTTTAAATTTATAGTGGGTGTCAATTGATGGTAATACAGATTTTTCAAATATTAATTTTTCACTTAAATTTAATGAATTATTGTTAGTTTAATATGGGTGAAAAAAATTTCGCAAAAGGGGCAAGTATGTAATATTATTATTTCGTCCCATTTTGCTTAAAATAAGTGATAACATATGATTTCATAAATCAAGTGATTTAATATTGTAGGTTATATGGTAGGACAGCCGTTTTGTTACTTTGTTTATAATAATTTAATACAAAGTAACTGAAATGTTTTTTATAGTCCTGAGTAGGATTTGACGTTAAAATTTGTTGTTTATTTTACTCGTTTTTCATTGAAAGAGAAAAGTAATTTGGGAAGACAAAAGTAAACAAAAAGATAAATATTCTGTTATATACCAGGAATTATGTTTATAAAAATATTTTACTAAGATTTATCGCGTCTTAACTTTAACTGTAGTTTATTGAAAAGTGGCAACACAAGGTGCTTGTCGAAAAATGTTTTCCAACGTTTCATGTTCGTATGTAAAAGTGTCAGTATACTGAATTTTATTCAAATATTTGACAATTTTTTTTCCACTAATCGTTGTTTGTATTATTTTTATTACACTAATCTAAAATTTTGAACCATTGTTCGAAGTAAACAAAACAATAGGGGTAGTATTTTATTCTAGTTTGATAAATATTTTATGGTATTTCTTTTTTCTAATGCAAATTGACCACCAATGTATTTAGTTTTAATTTTTTTCCATTCCATTTCTAATAAATTCTTTCTCCTTTTACGTCTGTATTAATCTTCTTCCCCATTCATTTTTTCAGTTCTTTCCTCGTGTTTCAGTTTAATCTCACACTGTTTTTTTCTCAGTTAAAAGCTCCATTAAGTGTGCCTGATATTTTTTTGGAATGTATAGAACGCACCCAGTTCGCACAATAAAAACACTTCCAGTCAAATTTCCAAACATGTGCGGGTTTTCTCCAATACGGAAAGCCTAACACAGTTCGTATAATGGAGCTGTATCAGCTTTCGATTAGAGGTTATTTGGAGGTTATTTTCAAGTCATTTTACATAAATTTTACCTTGAAAATATTTTGAATTTTGTTATATAGAGTAATAATTTGTGCTTTCAACCAACAGCTGTTTTCTTTCTAGGTTTTTCGGTATTCTGCATTAAGAGGGTAAAATGTTATTATTTTGGTGTTATTATTACTATTTGTAAGTCATTACGAAAATCAAGTCCCGTCTCTGTAAGTATTACTATAATGCTTACTATGTTATTCACTTTATAAAAATAAACTATATATTTCTATTCCAATTTTGTACGTTCTTTAGGTGCGTCTCGCGTATTTCATAAACCTATTTCAGTTGAATTCGTGACATCAATTCTTTTTATCAATACGTAGTCGATCATCTGTATGTACCTATTAACTACATTTTCATTAAACGTTACTCTCTTCTCGCCCACTCCGACTTCCTCTTCCATCTACTGGAGTATTTCTTTTATTTACAACTTCTTTAACAAACTCTGCATACAGAATATGGCTGGTGCGAAAACAATACTCTGTGAAAAGCAGGTTAAATATAATTTTTGTTCAAGGTATTCTACTCCTCATTTGCGTTCAACGAACATTTTTACTGATTTTCATCTACTAATCATTCCACGCGTTCTTTCAGCTATATAGTAACTCCATTATCTATTTTCTTTTCTGTAACGTCTTGTCCAGTGTAAGATATCTGGATTCTGGACAAAATACCTTTACGATATAAGAATTTAACTGGCAAATATCAGAAGCTGAGGTCCTTGTTTGTTATTCGAACACTAGTTGTACTTTATTTTTCAATCATAATATGTTTTATACATTTCATGAAGTTTTTGAATCTTTATAAGAATTTAATAGTAAGGAAGATAAATACCTACCAAGTATAAAGGATATACTATTTTTAAAATATTTAAATAACCGAAAAATATTTTGTTTACTATATAAGGAACCTCTTTTTTTATTAAATCTCTTCTATTAGCTCACATTCCCCTGATAAATATCTTTATAAATTTTCAATCGTTAATAAGATTCGTTTTCATCTATACAATCAAGTTCAAATACATTTCTATTAACCTAGAGTAAATTAAAATTGATGTTAATACAGTTTTTTTTCAAATAATATTCAATAATTAATTATAAAAATTTTGGGGGCTAGGTCGGATTCGAACTGATATCTTAATCTTCTATGTCTAGCGTTTTGGTATTGTGCCAACTTTCCCATATCTAGAAATGAACTCAAATATGTATATGAATTTTTTTCCCCCATGTGGTTGTCGTCAAAACCTTCACTGCACAACCTTATATTGTTGCCATGGTTACCATATAATATCATAAATATGCTTTAGGATTAAAAATAAATGAAAACAATAAAATAAACAAACTGGATTAACGGTATCGAACTCTGCTTTACAAACATACAATCCATAAGAAAAGTGAAAAGAAAAAAGGCAGAATGTAAATAGTAACAAACAAGAATAACAGTCTAACACCATACACAGAAAAAAAAATTAAAACTGCAAGGAAATTCGCTTTCTATTTTGCCACTTACTATCGTTATTCTGACATATGTATATAGCCTACATGTTTATATTATTTGTAATTATAAAATAAAAAGTAACTAAAATAAAAATTTCTTTCTTGATATAAATAGGAATTTACTTTAAAAACCCTATTTTATATTATTTGTTCTCTAAATAGATCTATTTTTTTCTGTTTCAGAAGTAAACTACTGGAAGAATTCAGATAAACTGTCATGATTATAACCGGAGCGTCTCGCTGACGGCAACAAGTAGTAAGTGGAAATTAAATTTTCTTAATAATTTATTACATCTGTGTTAATTTACATTGGATTTATATAATCTGTGCTATTTACATTACACTACTTTACATTCTAAATTTACATTAGAATCGGTGGTAATTTACAGTGTTTTAATTGTTGTTTACCAATTAAGCAACCTATTAAGATTTGAATGTACAACCAAATAAGCTTTACAGGTGTAAACAACTCTTTCAACTCGCTTCGTTTTCAGAAATATTAAAATACGTCTTCAATAAGACTCAATAAATACAGCATGACAAGTATTTATTACATATTCATTGCTTTTTAATAAATATAAATTTCATACTATCGAAAATTTTGTTGTACATCTCAAAGCGGAGGTTTGGGGGTTTTGGGATCGATAGGAGTTTGGGTTATTTTTGAAGTGAAAACCTCTATATCAACGCCTAAAAAATCTTATTGGATGGACATTAACGTACAATTGCGCGTCAGTACAATAGCCATCAGTTTAATAGCGTCAGGATAAATTCCATCAGATTACGATATGAGTCACCTCAAAGTGAATTGAATGATAACATATGATTTCATGCAACAGCTGATTTTATGTTATAAGTTATGTTGTGAAACAGCTGTTTTAACTTGCAAGCCAAGGTACATTATTTATTGAATATCGTTAAGGAAAAATGTTATTGTAAAATAGTGTTGGCCAGTTTGTAAATATATTAATTTATATAATTTGAAATAATAATATTATTCAATTTATTTTGTTAAAATTCAATACAAATAATAAAATTTAATAATGATAATAATTTATGTATTTTTAATAAAATTTTTGAAATGAATTCATTTTTAGGCGCGTGTGATAAATGTTTTCGTAATTTATCATTAATCAAAATTAATGGTTTTTCTCAATTCAAAATTTCTGTAGTCATTGCTGTAATAGTTTTCATTTCTGTCGGCACTCCCCCGAATGTCACAACCTATTGCTTTTATAATCCCCCTCCCAGCTCTTACCGCTGAAATTAAGTAACGCATTAAACCAACCTTGTCTACCGCGGAATTAGAATTACTGGCCGGGAAGAGAAATATTTTTTACTATAACGACGTCAGCTGAGGTTGAAGGGTGTATCTGTCATGCAGAAGGTTGCAGAGCCTTATAATCTTCAACAAATTCATGCAAATGATTTTTTATTATTATCTTTAGCAGTTACTATTTATTATGAATATACTGTGGTTGAATTTAATAATAAATATATAAAAACCTCTAAACCACAAACTTTCTTTATTTTACCCTTATGTACATTTCAGTTACAAAGTAACCATCCTCAGAGGGATAACATACAAAGACTCCTTTCTTTGTATCTTTTGGATCTTTGGCTCCTTGTATCTTTGACTCCTCAGTCTTTGTATGTTATCCCTCTGAGGATGGTTACTTGGTAACTGAAATGTACATAAGGGTAAAATAAAGAAGGTTTGTGGTTAAGAAGTTTTTATATATTTATTATATTTCGCAGGTCTATAAATCGTTTCTTTTGCTAACCTGTGAGTACTCTACTAGACCTATGCATTGTTTACAGAACGTATGAGTTCCGTTATGTATTTGTGAATTCTTTTGAATCGGGTAAACTTGGCAATGCCCCAAAATTTTCCATTGTTTAACAGATATTATGAGTTATTTTATAATTTATGAGTTCCTTCAAAAACCTATGAGTCCTTTACCAAACATTTGCGTTACACAAATTGTGAGTTAGTTTCCAAAAAAACCAGAGTTTCTACCAAACTCATAAATTGATTCAAAAACTTTATTTTTGATTCATTTTATATGCATTGTATTGGGGGTTGCCAACGTGCATTTTTATCACCACTGTCAGCATCACGTTTGGGGGTGAATTACAATTTTCCCAGATTTAAAATTGTTGGGGCTTGAGCGAGAGTTATAACTATTTTCGTATCCCTGATGACCTTTGCTCGGTATAATTTTTCCCCCAAAATCGAACACGTGGGAACAGTAAATAAAAACCAAATTTCAGCTCATTGGGTCCAGTACTATTTACGTGATTAAGTAATACATATACAGACCGACACCATTAAATTTGTATATAACAGTATAGATTAGTTACCAATAAATATATCCAACTATAAACTTACTGATAATTGTCTTGAAAACCAAGGGAAGGAAAACTTTCTGTTCGTAACATAACATTTGTTAAGTATAACTAACCTAGAAAGATAAATAACAAACAATTACTATCAGCGGTCTAAATGTGTTTAAAAGTGACTGTTACAAGTAATTATCAGCTGGCTAAGTCAAGTTAAGTATTGAATCGAGAATAGAAAATTGAGTGTTAAGGGGGTTTTCAAAACGCGTGGGGCGGTACCCTGACGGAATTTCTAAACACAAATATGCCTGCGTGTTAACCAGGAACCCTAAGAATGTCTATGTAAAATTTCAGCTCAATAGGTAAAGTAATTTTTACGTCTGTATAAAACAACTTTGGCGTAATGTTTAATTTAAATAAATGAAACCTCCATACCACAAATGACTTTTTCTTTTATTTAAAACCTTATGTACATTTCAATTGCATAGCAATCATCCTCAGAGGTAATTTACAATAAAAATACATTGAAGCAACATTTTTCCTCAAATATATACACCGGTAACTACTTCGCCACGCTCCTTTTATATTTTCCGACCAATCACGTTGCAGTAAATTCCCCCCGCTGTAACTAATTCTGGTCTCTCAACTTCCGTGGGGAGGAGTTATCTTTACACATATTTTAGTTTTGAGCAAATTACCATGATACATATGTTTTAATTTTACAAAACTACAACTATCTCCTAATTAGTGAGTATAATTGAGAGATCGGGATAGGCCCTTTATCCCCATTTGATAAATTATTTTCGTCATATTTATGTAAATACAAACTTTCAAAACTATTCAACAGACCTTTTGATTTAACATTATTCATTAATTTAAGATTATTTATTTCTAAAGAATGTTTGGTGTTTAGGACGTGTTCTGCAATACTTTATTTTTCAGCTCTTTTAAAGTTTATATGGCTAATATGTTTAGAGGCCTTCCACAAACATATGTTCTTTGATAACCTTTGAATTGAGTAACAAACTAGAAATTATTTTATTTATTTACGAGTTCTTCTACTCACTTATGAGTTCTCTTATATATGTATGGTTTTCGTTATAAACCTAAATTAAAACCCATGAGACAATACTTTGTAAGAGTAAGGGGATGTTTCTGACTCATATATGATGTCTGTATTGAAGGTTTTTGCAGCAATAAAGGAAAGACGAAAGTGGCAAGCGCATTTTGCCAGTATATCTAGAAAATGATACGATACAGTATAAGTAAATAGGATATACAAAACACGAGTTCTTCGTTAAAAGAAAGTAGTTCTGTACATTCGAAACTGGTTTTTGTGTCGTTAATAAATAGAACAATTTAATGATTTTTTTCAGAATATCGAGATAAAAAGATTTCATTTATAGTATACGAATTGCATTTTCAAACTTTTGTTCAGGAATGCCCAAAAGTAAAAATTACACTATGCTTAAAAATCTACAAAAAAGTTTCATTGGTTGAACTTGTGAATCGTCACAGCTGTTAATAGCATTTGAAAACAGCATCAGCCTCTTTGATTTATTTCCATCATGTTTCTTGATTACTCATGGATTCGCGTCATTCTTATCCAACTGTTCTCTTAAAATCGCCTACCGCAATCATGATAACAGTGTGTACCTTTACAGACCCTATTGGAAAACCGTGCAAACCCACCGAAACCGGCCAAAATATTGATTTCTTAAATTATTGGCTGTAAATCGTCTTACAAACATTTCAAGACCAGGTCGGAGCACCT
>JBAIZL010000004.1:221759921-221822421 GCA_036971475.1 Prosapia bicincta
TACTCTTATATCTATATATCTCTACCATTTTGTTCTCTCTTTCTAATGGAAGATCATACATAGTGTTTGGGTTAATGTGTGACCAACTGATATGCCCTCTTTTTAGTTACATATAGAGGGAGGTGAGAGAGATTACATATATCTTTACTCTTATATCTATATATCTCTACCATTTTGTTCTCTCTTTCTAATGGACGATCATACATAGTGTTTGGGTTAATGTGTGACCAACTGATAGGCCCTCTCTTTAGTTATATATAGAGGGAGAAAGAGAGAGATTAATATATCTTTACTCTTCTATCTATATATCTCTACCATTTTGTTCTCTCTTTCTAATGGATGATCATACATAGTGTTTGGGTTAATGTGTGACCAACTGATAGGCCCTCTCTTTAGTTACATATAGAGGGAGAAAGAGAGAGATTACATATATCTTTACTCTTCTATCTATATATCTCTACCATTTTGTTCTCTCTTTCTAATGGACGATCATACATAGTGTTTGGGTTAATGTGTGACCAACTGATAGGCCCTCTCTTTAGTTACATATAGAGGGAGAAAGAGAGAGATTACATATATCTTTACTCTTATATCTATATATCTGTACCATTTTGTTCTCTCTTTCTAATGGACGATCATACATAGTGTTTGGGTTAATGTGTGACCAACTGATATGCCCTCTCTTTAGTTATATATAGAGGGAGGTGAGAGAGATTACATATATCTTTACTCTTATATCTATATATCTGTACCATTTTGTTCTCTCTTTCTAATGGACGATCATACATAGTGTTTGGGTTAATGTGTGACCAACTGATATGCCCTCTCTTTAGTTACATATAGAGGGAGGAAGAGAGAGATTACATATATCTTTACTCTTATATCTATATATCTGTACCATTTTGTTCTCTCTTTCTAATGGACGATCATACATAGTGTTTGGGTTAATGTGTGACCAACTGATAGGCCCTCTCTTTAGTTATATATAGAGGGAGGTGAGAGAGATTACATATATCTTTACTCTTATATCTATATATCTGTACCATTTTGTTCTCTCTTTCTAATGGACGATCATACATAGTGTTTGGGTTAATGTGTGACCAACTGATATGCCCTCTCTTTAGTTACATATAGAGGGAGGAAGAGAGAGATTACATATATCTTTACTCTTATATCTATATATCTGTACCATTTTGTTCTCTCTTTCTAATGGACGATCATACATAGTGTTTGGGTTAATGTGTGACCAACTGATAGGCCCTCTCTTTAGTTATATATAGAGGGAGGTGAGAGAGATTGCATATATCTTTACTCTTATATCTATATATCTGTACCATTTTGTTCTCTCTTTCTAATGGACGATCATACATAGTGTTTGGGTTAATGTGTGACCAACTGATATGCCCTCTCTTTAGTTACATATAGAGGGAGGAAGAGAGAGATTACATATATCTTTACTCTTATATCTATATATCTGTACCATTTTGTTCTCTCTTTCTAATGGACGATCATACATAGTGTTTGGGTTAATGTGTGACCAACTGATATGCCCTCTCTTTAGTTACATATAGAGGGAGGAAGAGAGAGATTACATATATCTTTACTCTTATATCTATATATCTGTACCATTTTGTTCTCTCTTTCTAATGGACGATCATACATAGTGTTTGGGTTAATGTGTGACCAACTGATATGCCCTCTCTTTAGTTATATATAGAGGGAGAAAGAGAGAGATTACATATATCTTTACTCTTATATCTATATATCTCTACCATTTTGTTCTCTCTTTCTAATGGACGATCATACATAGTGTTTGGGTTAATGTGTGACCAACTGATATGCCCTCTCTTTAGTTACATATAGAGGGAGAAAGAGAGAGATTACATATATCTTTACTCTTATATCTATATATCTCTACCATTTTGTTCTCTCTTTCTAATGGACGATCATACATAGTGTTTGGGTTAATGTGTGACCAACTGATATGCCCTCTCTTTAGTTACATATAGAGGGAGAAAGAGAGAGATTACATATATCTTTACTTTTCTATCTATATATCTCTACCATTTTGTTCTCTCTTTCTAATGGACGATCATACATAGTGTTTGGGTTAATGTGTGACCAACTGATATGCCCTCTCTTTAGTTACATATAGAGGGAGAAAGAGAGAGATTACATATATCTTTACTTTTCTATCTATATATCTCTACCATTTTGTTCTCTCTTTCTAATGGACGATCATACATAGTGTTTGGGTTAATGTGTGACCAACTGATATGCCCTCTCTTTAGTTACATATAGAGGGAGAAAGAGAGAGATTACATATATCTTTACTTTTTTATCTATATATCTCTACCATTTTGTTCTCTCTTTCTAATGGACGATCATACATAGTGTTTGGGTTAATGTGTGACCAACTGATATGCCCTCTCTTTATCACCGAAGAAACAATTAATTGTATAATTTACCTTGATATGCTAGAACAATTTGGTTTCCTCGAATTGAAGAAATTGAACAACAAACTGGCCAGTGAGTCATTTTAATACATAATGACGCCCCGCCTCATTACCGTCAGGAAGTACGCGACACAATAAACAGCGAAATTCCAAATGGTTAGGGGTGCGCCTATTTTCTGCCCTTCCAGGAGTTTTGATTTGACCCTTGGACCTTTGTTTATGGGGTTATGTAAAGAGCTATGTGTATACTGAGAAAATTTCCAATATGAGAAGCGAGTTTCCATACCAATAAAGTCAGTAACACCAGAGATACTACAAAATAAAACACTTGAAGAAATATCTACGACCACTTTGATGACTGCAGATCAAAAAATCGACTTACATCAAAACATATTAAGCTATGACGGAAGAACTTTGTTCTTTTCTCTTTAATTTCATATTTAAATCGTTTAGTTATCTTAGACAGTCTTTCACTAATGCTTGTTGAAAACCCCGACATTAGTTTTGGAAAATTCTGTATAGAGACCCATAATTTTTTGTTAGAGTTTAAAGTTTCTGCTTAAAGTTTTTGTGTTGTACATATTGAGGTTTTTTGAAACACTACTTTATGTACAAAAAAAGCTATTTACTGATATTTTTCAGCAGACTATTTTAGCAATAGAAAAATGAATTGAAAGTAACAACCTTGTCCGAAAATCACGGCATTGAACAATGCACAGATGTAGTGTGAAACGCGTCTGCTGAAAAATATCAGTAAGTAGTAGTGTTTTTGCCAAGTGAATGCCATAGTAGTAAAGTTTCTATTAAGGGTTTAAACCTTTTTTAACAAAACTCAAAAAATTGTTAAGGCACTTAAAATTTTCCTATAAACTCATAATTATAACAGAGGGCATAAACGAGATAAAATCTTAAAAGTTTGTTAAAGGACTCATAAACAAACAAAGAACTCATAACGTCTACACGCACGTAATAATGCCGTCAAGAACTTAATAAATAGTTAGTGTTGCTAAGCAAACTCTAATGAGCCCCAGGCGATTTGATCAGACCATTATGTAAATTTCTCTTTGGTTGGTCACGGCTTTTGTACAGGTTATGTTGTAGACATTCATAGTCCAGATGGGGTTTCGTTAGGTGAGAAAACTAAATATTATTGTACGTATGTGTTTGTGTGTGTGTGTGCGTGCGTGTGTGTGTGTGTGTGTGTGTGTGTGTGTGTGTGTGTGTCTGTGTGTGTGTGTGTGTGTGTGTGTGTGTGTGTGTGTGTGTGTGTGTGTGTGTGTGTGTGTGTGTGTGTGTGTGTGTGTGTGTGTGTGTGTGTGTCTGTGTGTGTGTGTGTGTGTGTGTGTGTGTGTGTGTGTGTGTGTGTGTGTGTGTGTGTGTGTGTGTGTGTGTGTTGTGTGTGTGTGTGTGTGTGTGTGTGTGTGTGTGTGTGTGTGTGTGTGTGTGTGTGTGTGTGTGTGTGTGTGTGTGTGTGTGTGTGTGTGTGTGTGTGTGTGTGTGTGTGTGTGTGTGTGTGTGTGTGTGTGTGTGTGTGTGTGTGTGTGTGTGTGTGTGTGTGCGTGTGTGTGTGTGTGTGTGTGTGTGTGTGTGTGTGTGTGTGTGTGTGTGTGTGTGTGTTTGTGTGTGTGTTTCTGTCTGTCTCTCTCTTCTCTAAACTTCTTTAGTTTATTCTAGTATGTATTTTATCGTTTATGTTGTTTTAACTTTACCTCTTTCAATTCTTTACCAACATTTCAACCTTTTTTTTGTTTTATTTTAAACAATTAAACCGCCTAACAACAAACTTTTTTGGTAAGGCAATCATCTTCTGAGAAAATTATTTTAAGGATAACTGTTATTATTAACTAACGTTGACTGTTACAAGAACAACTGAGCTTGTAATAATTTCCTCTGAAGATGATTCCTTTCCAACCGAAATGTACACAAGGATTTATTTTTAAACATGAAGTGAATGGGAGGTTTTATTTATCTTTATAAATAAAAACTATTGTTTGTTCGAATGTCTCTTTCTAAGCCCTTCGTCAAATCGACATGACACTTTGGGAAAATATTGAATACACTCCTAGAAAATTTCTGTCATATTTGAAGACGAGTGGGGGCATATTGTTATCCATTTATAAAAAAATAACAATAAAAATGTGACTGCCGACCTTTCTGATAGAGCATTCAATCACTTATTAGAATAATTATTGTAGATGAAACTAATAATCAATAGATGGCGATAATCCCGCTATGACGTACAGCTGATACTTAAATTAAGTGTAAGATTTCATACAAAAATTTTTATTTGTGTTTAGGTTGCTTTAAATAACAGCTGTTTTAATGCATACGTTATATTACTATATTTACTACAATATTGAGTTATAACACCTTTGAACTGAATTCTTTTTTTAATTTATAAGTTAATAAATATATTACTTTTTAAATAAATCTTACTAAATTAAGTTAATATTAATAAATATGGATTCTATCTCTTGTGTGTTAGCTTATTACTTGAATGTAATAGATAAAGAATTAAACCAAAGGGGTTCATTTTGAGAAAGATACGTAATAGTTTATTATTTTTACGCTAAAGTCCTAGAAATATTGGTTGGACTTTATCTAGTAACTATGATGCCGAATGATTTCATATATATTAGCTAGTTCATATATATGGTTATATAAGTACATGGTTCCAAAATATCTAAAATAAATTGAATCTTGTGCATTACTATAAACATTATAACAGTAGTAACATCAGTTGCTGTTAATTTGTATGGTTGAACCTTTTGTTGTTGTTTTCTTTTGTTTGTGTTTTACATGTAAATATTGTTGTTCTTTCAGTGTTGTTACTGTTGATGAATTTATGACTCTTTATCTAATTTTTATCTATTTTTATGTGAACATTACTTTTTAGATGAATTTATCTTCTTTTGTTGGTTATTTTATAAACTTTTTTACTAAAATTTCATTGAGTTTTTTAAAAGTTTTAATTTGTTGTAGTGAGTGTACTTGTATTTTATATGCGTATTTATAAGCAATGAAATATTGTCTTCAGGCTTGAGAGGGCATTAGTTGTCGAAACGTTGCACTAATTAAACTTGACCCGATATTCAACCGTTTTATCATTTGTTCAATACTAATTTTGAGTCCTCAAATGAACATGAATAAAGATTACACCTTAGAAAAAAATTGTATCCCTGTTAGAATCGAATATTTAAAGGCAGGAAAATGTCTGTATGGTCAGCTATTATGTTCATAAGTACCAAATTAAGTTTAGCTAAAGTTAACGCGACATTAATTGACTGTTGGGTGGCACAAAGTTCGCCGGGTCAGCTAGTTTAAAATAAAAAAACTACTCCACATTTGTTTCAAGTTGTTTTTTTAACGGGTTTTTAATCTTTAAATCACTGCCGTTGATCAACATTCTTCTTGGTGCTTTGGCCCAAAAGTAAACCAAATTCTTGACTTAGCTTCCTAGCTAGTTTACTAAAGTAAGCAGTAATTACTTTCAAGATGTAAATATCCCCAACCAGCTTTGTATTCTATAGAAATCTTTCTTCGGAGTAGGGTATACAGACACAATATTCGGGGGCCTACCCCCGACACAACAACCTACCTGGGGGCCTACCCCAGGAACATTTTTTATATTGATGTCCTAAAAACACAGGTTTTAATTATATTTTGAATTTCGTTAGAATGATAGTTTAAACATACAAAGTAATGGAATACTGTAAACATTCAGTAATCCGACATGTATGGGGCTGGGATACTGTCGGACTACTGGAAGGTCTATTAAAACACACAATACATTGAACAATATTTATGTGTATTGCTACAAAACAGAGACATTAAAGTAGTCCTGTACTGTACTTGAAGTGATAAAACTATAATGAGTATACTGGTCTGTACTTTTCCATAAAAGGTTACATAATCTTTAACAGTAAAAACAAAATTTTGAATATTTCTGTTTCCACTGCAACGACATTGTTCAGTAACAGTCAGTGAACCTGCAACGACATTGTTCAGTAACAGTCAGTGAACCTGCAACGACATTGTTCAGTAACAGTTAGTGAACCTGCAACGACATTGTTCAGTAACAATCAGTGAACCTGCAACGACATTGTTCAATAACAGTCAGTGAGCCTGCAACGACATTGTTCAGTAACAGTTAGTGAACCTGCAACGACATTGTTCAGTAACAGTCAGTGAACCTGCAACGACATTGTTCAGTAACAGTCAGTGAACCTGCAACGACATTGTTCAGTAACAGTCAGTGAACCTGCAACGACATTGTTCAGTAACAGTTAGTGAACCTGCAACGACATTGTTCAGTAACAGTCAGTGAACCTGCAACGACATTGTTCAGTAACAATCAGTGAACCTGCAACGACATTGTTCAATAACAGTCAGTGAGCCTGCAACGACATTGTTCAGTAACAGTTAGGGAACCTGCAACGACATTGTTCAGTAACAGTCAGTGAACCTGCAACGACATTGTTCAGTAACAGTCAGTGAACCTGCAACGACATTGTTCAGTAACAGTCAGTGAACCTGCAACGACATTGTTCAGTAACAATCAGTGAACCTGCAACGACATTGTTCAGTAACAGTCAGTGAACATAGCTACTGCAACAACATACGGCTCGAAATCGTTGATATATCACGAGCTACAAAACTAGAACCGGTTGGCGGGAAGGTATCTCGGTCATTGCTATCGACATGCAGTGAAAAATATATAAGTTATTCTTGCATATTGATCGTTTAAATCATCTGTTCTTGATGAAAACGCCCGATTACCCAAGGTCAGATGAAGGGCCGGATTATAGAGAGTTTACTGTATAGAGTAATACAGTCACTGTATATATATATATATATATATATATATATAATAAATTAAAAATATTTCAAAAACAAGAATACTTTTAATGAATATATTTATTCAAAGCTTTTCGCCTATAAAATAGTACCAGCATCTTCAGGTAAATAATTATCTAATCTAATCTAATTATAATAAGGATTAGATAATTATTTTCCTGAAGATGCTGGTACTATTTTATCAGCGAAAAACTTTGAATAAATATATTCATTAAAAGTATTCTTGTTTTTGAAATATTTTTAATTTAATAACTATATTACAAGAAAACTTATCACCATATTTAATATATATATTGAAAGTACGGAAGCCCAGCTTATAAAAAATTTTAAATAACTTTCAGGGGGTTTGAGCCCCCTTAACCCCTCTCTTATATTCGTGGCTAGGATTTTTCTCATGAATGCTTAACTCTTCTATGATTCGCTCACATTATAAGATCTTCTGATAGTAGTTTAAATAGTATAATAGCTAGATGTTAAACGTGTCGCAGTTCTAACTCCAGTAGCTATTAGTGCATCATCGCGTACACACTACAAGCAGCATGTGTTTACTGTGCTTCGTGTAACCGATTGAACGTAAGACAACCAACTGTTAAAAAGATACATCCGTGCTCTTCCCACACGTGTACGCGCGTGTTGCAAGCTTTACGAAAGTTGGCAAAGGTGATAGTGACTGGCGACCATCCCGTGCCAGCTATTTCTGTCCGCGCACTTCCCAGCGTGACAGTAGTTGCCTGGACGTCCTATTGTTTACAGCGGACCCGTCAACCAGCGCCAAATTCGACAAGTGCTTTGTCCTTTAGTTTTACGACACAAGAGGAAATCAGGTGTGCTGGCTTGTCTTAAAGTTAAACAGCTCTGTCTGGAGTAAGTTGAACTTGTGATAATGCTCGGAATTTAGTAAATTTAGAAATAATGAAAATGCTCAATGGAGCTTCTATTTTCAATTCCTTTCATTAGTTAACACTCTCTCTATGTATATTTTGTTCATATTTTTAATCGTTAATAAAATATTTTCTATTCATCCACTCAAGCTCAAATACATTTTTTTTAGTAATGACATTCATGTTAATAAATTTTTTTCTAATAATAATTTATTAGTAAATTTAATGATTTCATTTTTTGTTTATATTGGAGAAAACCTTTTCACAAAAGGGGCGACGTATGCATTATAGTTATATGATCCCATTTGTCTTAAAATAAGTGTAACATATGTTTTCATAAAACAGATGATTTTAAGTAATATGTTATGTGTTAGAACAGCTGTTTCAACGCATATGTTATGTTACTTTATTTATATTAGTTGTAAATATTTAATAAAAAGTAACTCAAATAAATATTTTTTTTGGACACACTAGGAATTGACTTTTTTTTATATTACTTTAATAGAGTAATGCTTGTTTGAAACGACTATAGTTTTTAAAATGAAAACGTCTATAGCGATGGCTACAAAAACTTATTGGATGGACATAAACATGCGATTATGCGTCAGTATAATTTCCGTAAGGTTACGCTATGTCTCCCCCCAAAGGGAATTAAATGTAACATATGAGTTCATATAACTGCTGATTTTATGCTATACGTTATGTTGTAAAACAACTGTTTTAGAACATTTGGTATGTTACATTTTTGGTTGCACATTGTTAAGGAAAAAAGTTATTATTAAATGGTTTTGATAAGTTAATAAATATATTTTTTATTTAAATTTTGATAAATCTCAATACAATTAATACATTTTATAGATAGTATAAAGTCATGTATTTTAATCGAGTTTTTAAATGAAAGCATTTTTAGGGGTGTCTGATACTTCAATTTATTTATTGAATTTGTTAAATAATGCGTATTGAGTAAACATCTAATAAATATTTTTTTGCCTGCATTATTTTATTATTATATACTATTAATTTAGTCTTTATTAACTACATTCCTGAAATAAAGATATACCAATGTATTAAAAATATATAATTTCATATTTTTGACGATTTTCGTTGAAAACTTTGCAAAACTATTAGCTCTAATTTGTTACATTTAGTTCAAATTTTGGCGTTAAATATAAAAATCTGCATTATTGTTAACTACGTTATAACAAATATTTAGTTAATTTCTCAATACTCAAAATTAAATGCTATTCTCAATTCCAAACGTCTGTAGACGTGTCTATAAAAGCTTTCACTTCTGCTGCCACTCGCCTTAGTGCCACAACCTAATGCTTTCAAACGTATGAAGCATAACTCTCAGTGTTTATATTAATTTCTCTATTATTTAGGTAGAAATACTTGATTTAGCTCAGATTTGGTAATCGACTTTTTACTAATAAAATATGCACGGTAAAAATTATTAAATATTCCTTAAACATAAATAATTTTACAAAACTATTATCATACTTTTTTAAAGAAAAACACATGGATTTTATTTTCATGACTATCGGTGTAAAACCTTTACGATTTACCGGCTTTTTCAATTCCTTCTATTAGATTACACTCTCCTGATATATATATATATATTGCACAAATTTTCAATCGTTAATGAAATACGTTTTTATTCATCCAATCAAGTTCAAATACATTTTTTTAAACCTATAGCGAATTACAATTGATGTTAATAAAGTTTTTTCAAATATTAACTCAATTATTAAATTATAAAAGTTTAGTTACTTAGGTCGGATTCATACTGAGTAGTTTAATGTTCGAAGTCTAGCGCTTTGAGACTGAGACAACCTTTTCATAGCTAGAAGTGTATTTTTCAAAGATGTATATGAATTTTTATTTTGCCACCACGTGGTTGTCGTCGAAATCTCTATTATCAAACCTTAAATTGTTGCCATGGTTATCACACGATATCATAAGCAATGGTCTAGGATTCAAAAGGAATGAAAATAATAATATAAAGAAACAAATTGAATAAATGGTATCTAACCTTGCTTCACAAAATTCGTAAGAAAAGCGTAAAGAAACTACAACACAATCAAAGTGACAAAAAAATGTAAGTAAATAGTAACAGATAAAAATAATAGTCCAACACCACACATAGAAAGGGAAATTGCAAAGGAATTCCGACATATGTATATACATACTTATATCAGTTGTAATTATAAAATAAAAAGAAAATAGAATAAATTTTTTTTTTTTTTTTACTTAAATATGAATGTACTAAAAAAACTTTATATTAGTTGTTTATAATAAAACTTACTGAAACAATGTATCATGATAAAGACACCTACGAAGGTGGCTTAGTGATCTGTGCTTAGGTTCTCCCTACATAGCCCTACGTTGTAGTTACTTTTGTTTGTTTTATAACATTATTCTAATATAATACCCTCAATGATGATAACTTGGTCATCGAAATGTGCCGAGGTGTAAACTTACAAACGTTTTTAATTAGTTCATTTCATTATTATTATCTTTTATTCCAGGGAGTTTTGAGAATTATTCTTCTATTCTTGATATTAATTTTGAGAGTTTGTTTTACCACTGATTTGTTTGAAATTATATTACAGTAAAATCAGTTTGATTAAATAATTACCTAAATGAACTGTTACAGTAAACCTAGTTTACTTTAAAGTCGGTTACAGTATATGTGGATTACAGTAAAATATTTGTAAGTGTGCATTAATAATATTTGTGGAGAATAAAATGAATGGAAATTCTAGGGTTGCACTCCTAACATGCGTATTGTTTCCAAGTGAACCTCCGCAAAACACCCAAGACTGGAAAAATTTCTATTTTACTATTCAAATAGCTAGCGTGCCTGATTACAAACACGCACACAAGCACAACCTCAAAAGTCTCACCCATGAACATGCGCACGCACACACAAGCCTACACACGACACACAACCACACTGCAGTTCTTTAATTAACTTATATTAAGTTTTATCTATATTTTTTAAGGGTTTGAATATTTTGTACACTTTTATTTTGTTGATGTTTAATCTTGATGAAATATTGAAAATACTTTCTCTCTAAATACAAAGCCTTTTCCTAAAACATTATAGAGAATTAATGATCCTTATTACAGAGAATTATTGATCCTCATTATAGAGGATTATAGAAGGCCGTTTATGAAGGTCGTTTAGAGTTTCTTGAGTTACGCTTCTGGTTTTATAAATATCTGTAAACCTTTCCTCCTATTTATAAACATTTTGTAAACAAATAAATGTCGATCAGGCAATAAATATAGATCTCTCTCTAGGAAAATGGAGATTCGAAAACTTTCTTAAGTAGAATTGTTCCAACAGAATTATTCCAGTTCTTAATTTATCTGTGAAGTTGTTCAGAACTGTCACTTCTCAGAATAATCCAGAATAAAGGGAAAATGAGTGTCCAGATATTTCTTATACAGTAACCTTTCGACCTACAATCATTAAATTAATGATACTTACTGTATAATTAATGTTTTAAGTGTAATTTTATTTCTAATATATACAAAATTTCTGAACCCATGAAACACAATATTTCTCTAGAGCGTAAGTAAATCTTCTTAAAACCTCACACACTCGGACTTTAATCATATTTAAGCTTTACAATGTGATATGTAATTTCTTTTTTCAATTGTTGCCATTAATAATTAAATACGTATTTTTAAATCAGTAAAATAAATTCCTTCGTCACTAAACCAACCCCTTTCTACGACGTCACTACACCGGCCCTTTCTACGTCGTCACTACACCGGCCCTTTCTACGTCGTCACTACACCGGCCCTTTCTACGTTGTCACTACACCGGCCCATTCTACGTCGTCACTACACCAGCCCTTTCTACGTCGTCAATACTCCAAGCCCTTTCTACGTCGTCATTACACCAAGCCCTTTCTACGTCGTCACTACACCAAGCCCTTTCTACGTCGTCATTACACCAAGCCCTTTCTACGTCGTCATTACACCAAGCCCTTTCTACGTCGTCATTACTCCAAGCCCTTTCTACGTCGTCACTACACCAAGCCCTTTCTACGTCGCCAATACTCCAAGCCCTTTCTACATCATCATTACACCAAGCCCTTTCTACGTCGTCACTACACCGGCCCTTTCTACGTTGTCACTACACCGGCCCTTTCTACGTCGTCACTACACCAGCCCTTTCTACGTCGTCAATACTCCAAGCCCTTTCTACGTCGTCATTACTCCAAGCCCTTTCTACGTCGTTATTACACCAAGCCCTTTCTACGTCGTCACTACACCAAGCCCTTTCTACGTCGTCAATACTCCAAGCCCTTTCTACATCATCATTACACCAAGCCCTTTCTACGTCGTCACTACACCAAGCCCTTTCTACGTCGTCATTACACCAAGCCCTTTCTACGTCGTCATTACTCCAAGCCCTTTCTACGTCGTCACTACACCAAGCCCTTTCTACGTCGCCAATACTCCAAGCCCTTTCTACATCATCATTACACCAAGCCCTTTCTACGTCGTCACTACACCGGCCCTTTCTACGTTGTCACTACACCGGCCCTTTCTACGTCGTCACTACACCAGCCCTTTCTACGTCGTCAATACTCCAAGCCCTTTCTACGTCGTCATTACACCAAGCCCTTTCTACGTCGTCACTACACCAAGCCCTTTCTACGTCGTCATTACACCAAGCCCTTTCTACGTCGTCATTACACCAAGCCCTTTCTACGTCGTCATTACTCCAAGCCCTTTCTACGTCGTTATTACACCAAGCCCTTTCTACGTCGTCACTACACTAAGCCCTTTCTACGTCGTCAATACTTCAAGCCCTTTCTACATCATCATTACACCAAGCCCTTTCTACGTCGTCATTACACCAAGCCCTTTCTACGTCGTCATTACACCAAGCCCTTTCTACGTTGTCACTACACTGTCCCCATCTACGTCGTCACTACACCGCCTCTTTCTACGTCGTCATCACACCGGCCCTTTCTACGCCGTAACTACACCGGTCCTTTCTACATCATCATTACACCTAGCTCTTTCTACGTCGTCATTACACCAAGCCCTTTCTACGTCGTCATTACACCAAGCCCTTTCTACGTCGTCACTACACCGGCCCTTTCACAAACTTAAGTGTGTAAGTTGTCTCTTCCGTCATTGCGCAGCATCATCTTAACTAAAAAATCTTAATCCTGATGAACATTAAACCAAACTGTTGTATTCTCCTTGTGTGTCCTTGTGAGGGACAAATATAATCGATATTTGGAGGTTTATTTCGACATTGTCAAGGGTTATATACGAATTGCTTGACTTTCTATAAGTAATATATAACCACTTGGAGTAACTGTGGTGTAATTTTTAATTATGAATAAATAAAACCTCCTAAACTAGAAACACGTTTTATTTATGTCCTGATGTACATCACGATTACAAAGCAATCATATTTAGAGGAAATTACTACAAGGCTACAAAACTCTCAGGCAATATTCTTGTAGTCATTTCCTCTGAAGCTGATTGGTTTGCAGTCGAAATCTATATAAGGATTTAAATAAATTGTTTATGTGGCTAAGAGATTTTATTTATTTACAATTTAAAAAAATAATAAATACAGTCAATAAATGAACCTGGAAATTATGGCTGATTATTTCAAAAATAATCTTTCTTAAATAGCCATGGAAAATAGCTTCGGAAGAAATATAAAATTTCTTTTTCATCCCCTATCACAATTCGAGACGTTGTACATTACAAACCTTTTCTACTTAAAAATAAATATTTTCGAGTTTTTATTGCTGTATATAAAACAATTTTGACATATATTTGTACATTTAAAACGCAAGTGATATTATAAATGTTCTTTAATACATTACTTCGATTACTAATTTTTTAGTTAAACATAATAGACAAAGTTCTTAACCTAATTTTCCCATAAAACGCTTTTAAAGTGTTTTAATCGCTCTAATCAAATTAATAGGGCGTGACAAGTTCCGCTATCAGCTCAGGGGTAGTGTAACTTCCCACGGGTGTTTGGAGGCTTTAGTTAAGCTACGATACGTGTTGAAAAGTACACTGAAGTGTGCAGAGAGTTAATACAAATTCTATCTAAAAGTATGCATCTGACAATGGTATTTAGTTTAGGTAATAGTTTACCCACATAGTTTACCGGAGACAGGATAGAACTGTCTTTACTTTGGGAGTTCGGTATTGGAAAGTGGCCACCGCTAAGCATCTTCCCACTATTCCTAGGGTTAACCTTATGTAATCATGTCGACAGGTTAGGACACAAGGCAAACCTAAAAGTTCCATGGCTCTGTGAGAGATAGAAACCTTGATCTTTAGGCTAGTCGTACGCTCTAACCATTAGACGAATTAAAAATATATTCAGTAAATAAGATGATTAAAATTTTACGACTAGGAGAAAATATTTTAGTAAAGAGCCTTACGGTTGAAGGCGTAGCAAGTCCAAGTTTCGCTAGCTGTACCTATATCTTTCATGAATAGTATTTATATTTTATTTTGTATTCATATGAGTATTATATTATTTTGTATTCATATTATGATGTTATTTATTCTTGACCATTTCTGTGTATTTTCATACTCTTTATATTTATATTTCCTGTATCAGCAGTTATCTTCTTTATCTTCTTTATTAACAGGTTTATCTTCTTTATCAGCATTTGTATTTCCTGTGTTTGCAGTTGTACCTTCTTTATCAGCAGTTGTGTTTCCTGTGTCAGCAGTTGTACCTTCATTAGCAGTTGTATCTTCTTTATCAGCATTTTTATTTCCTGTGTCTGCAGTTGTACCTTCTTTATTAGCAGTTGTATCTTCTTTATCAGCATTTGTATTTCCTGTATCTGCAGTTGTACCTTCTTTATTTGCAGTTGTGTTTCCTGTGTCAGCAGTTGTACCTTCTTTATCAGCAGTTGTGTTTCCTGTGTCAGCAGTTGTACCTTCATTAGCAGTTGTATCTTCTTTATCAGCATTTTTATTTCCTGTGTCTGCAGTTGTACCTTCTTTATTAGCAGTTGTATCTTCTGTATCAGCATTTGTACCTTCTTTTTCAGCAGTTGTGTTTCCTGTGTCAGCAGTTGTATCTTCTGTATTATCAGTTATATCTTCTTTATCAGCATTTGTATTTCCTGTGTCTGTAGTTGTACCTTCTTTATTAGCAGTTGTATCTTCTGTATTATCAGTTATATCTTCTTTATCAGCATTTGTATTTCCTATGCCTGAAGTTGTACCTTCTTTATTAACAGTTGTATCTTCTGTATTATCAGTTATATCTTCTTTATCAGCATTTGTATTTCCTGTGTCTGCAGTTGTACCTTCTTTATTAGCAGTTGTATCTTCTTTATCAGCATTTGTATTTCCTATGCCTGCAGTTGTACCTTCTTTATTAGGAGTTGTATCTTCTGTATTGTCAGTTATATCTTCTTTATCAGCATTTGTATTTCCTATGCCTGCAGTTGTACCTTCTTTATTAACAGATGTATCTTCTGTATTATCAGTTATATCTTCTTTATCAGCATTTGTATTTCCTGTGTCTGCAGTTGTACCTTCTTTATTAACAGTTGTATCTTCTGTATTATCAGTTATATCTTCTTTATCAGCAGTTGTATTTCCTGTGTCTGCAGTTGTACCTTCTTTATTGGCAGTTGTATCTTCTTTATCAGCATTTGTATTTTCTGTGTCAGCAGTTGTACCTTTTTTATTAGCAGTTGTATCTTCTTTATCAGCATTTTTATTTCCTATT
Organism: Prosapia bicincta; assembly: GCA_036971475.1. NCBI lineage: Eukaryota > Metazoa > Arthropoda > Insecta > Hemiptera > Cercopidae > Prosapia > Prosapia bicincta. Next base: position 221,775,875 of record JBAIZL010000004.1, read on the forward strand.
CCTGCAGTTGTACCTTCTTCATTAATAGTTGTATCTTCTGTATTATCAGTTATATCTACTTTATCAGCATTTGTATTTCTTATGCCGGCAGTTGTACCTTCTTTATTAAGAGTTGTATCTTCTGTATTATCAGTTATATCTTCTTTATCAGCATTTGTATTTCCTGTGTCTGCAGTTGTACCTTCTTTATTAGCAGTTGTATCTTCTGTATTATCAATTATATCTTCTTTATCAGCATTTGTATTTCCTATGCCTGCAGTTGTACCTTCTTTATTAACAGTTGTATCTTCTGTATTATCAGTTATATCTACTTTATCAGCATTTGTATTTCTTATGCCGGCAGTTGTACTTTCTTTATTAAGAGTTGTATCTTCTGTATTATCAGTTATATCTTCTTTATCAGCATTTGTATTTCCTGTGTCTGCAGTTGTACCTTCTTTATTAGCAGTTGTATCTTCTTTATCAGCATTTGTATTTCCTGTGTCTGCAGTAGTACCTTCTTTATTAGCAGTTGTATCTTCTTTATCAGCATTTGTATTTCCTGTGTCTGCAGTTGTACCTTCTTTATTAGCAGTTGTATCCTCTTTATCGGCATTTGTATTTCCTGTGTCTGCAGTAGTACCTTCTTTATTAGCAGTTGTATCTTCTTTATCAGCATTTGTATTTCCTGTGTCTGCAGTTGTACCTTCTTTATTAGCAGTTGTATCTTCTTTATCAGCATTTGTATTTCCTGTGTCTGCAGTTGTACCTTCTTTATCAGCATTTGTATTTCCTGTGTCTGCAGTTGTTTCTTCTTTATCAGCATTTGTATTTCCTGTATCTGCAGTTGTACCTTCTTTATTAGCAGTTGTATCTCCTGTATTAGCAGGTTTTTATATACATAATACAAGTAGGGTTTAACAGTAGTAATATTATCTAGTGTAACTGGTATGCTATTTGTATAAGATAACTTTAAGCTTTTGGCTCTACATGTTTATCTATTTGATAAACGTTTATCTTATAATAGTGCTGATGTTTTTATTCCCCTATCACTCTAGGGAGTTACTATTAAGGTTACTTGAACATTAGAGTTTAGATAATACTTTATAGGGTTTTGTATGAAGATAGCATCAATTCGGTGATCAAAAGTTGCAAGGCTACGAAAAGTGTTGGAGTAATTTTGTGACAGTGTCATTATATGCATGTTAACCTATTCTTCTGGCACGAATATTACTAACTAAACAACTCCAATCTTTTGTCAACATACATTGTCAGCATTATCTAGACTTATTTATTGTGATTAGTGACAACACAAAACACAATCTTCAATGTTGGGTGTTTATATTACAATACATCAAAGTTTTAAAAGTATTTAAATTAAGTGTAAAGATTAAAGGCTTGCAAAAAACAACATTTGTAAAAGCAAACTTTAATTTCTTATTTTCAAAGATCATAATTCTACAAAGAAATATTCAGTCAACAGAATTCTTTGTAATTTTATGAAGAACTTCATTTCTATTGCAGCCATTGATTCTCTCAAGGGTATAAATCACAATTTGTCTGTTTTATTTCTAAAATACGCTGTAATCTCTCTACGCACATGAAACTCTTACGGAAACTATGTATTTAATATTATGTACAATATTTAATAATATTCCTCTATTTTCTGTTAACTCGTTTCTTTATAAAACATAAGAAACCTATGTCGAAATTGTAACACTTGAACATTATCGTGTTTGTTTAAAATATAAAACTGGTTATTTAAAATATTTTAAAGCCTATAAAGGATTAAAAAAACCTTTTATAATCCTTCTAAAGGGCCAGTAAAACTCCTACCCCTCTCGCTGACCCCCCCCCCCTCAAACAGCTTTATACATTTGAAAGCATATTTGACTTGAGTTATATTTTCCCCTAATGACCCTTTTATAGAGATATTATCTAAGAAGCGGTAGTAATAAATCAGATAGTTATTAAGAAGTTGGACGCGGGCAATGTATTGCCATTGAAAAACTGTTACACACATTAAATCACATTATGTAGGACATGGACGGAACGCTGTTTTATTAGACGCATAAAACAGAATTTGGCAACGGTCCCGCGAAAAACTCAATAATTCCAGTTTATTTTGGTATCTTGTCATTCAGTCGTGGTCCCGAGACGAGACGTCCGCAGCTGGACGAGCGAAGCCATGTGAGTAAATCCAGGCAGCGTTTGTTGTCTTAGACAGCTGTTACATTCCTGCTTCCTTCAAACTATTCACTCTTTCTTCTTTTAATCGCTTCTTGTGGAAACAGTTCAATTTATATTTAATACATTTTCAACATTGCAATAAGGGAAATACTTCTATTGCTTTAACGGAATATACATGCAAAATTTCTATATAATATTAACGTAAAATTTTCTATACAAAATTATTAGGAATTTCCTTATCTGTCTGCTCCTACATTTTGTGTTGCTTTGTATGCTACTAAATTCAACTGTCTTTCTTATAATTGATGTGGTTTTTGATAAGTATATATTAGAATCTCGAATAGCAGTAGCCCTACCATTATTTCATTATTAATTATTGAATACATATACACAAACCATTTGTAGAAAATATTATTTAACGGTTTTGAATTTAGGTAGCTTGTACTGGAAAAAAATATATTTTATATTGATAATATAATTTTAAAATTATACCCGGAGTACACAGAAAATATATTGTGCACAGCTTTCTACTGGAATATTTTTGGCTTTTTAGAATTCATACAAATAGTAGAATCTATAAAATTCGGTTTAGTATGAGTTAGTGAATTTAACCACGTCGAAAGGAGATGGGTTATATTAAAATATAATACATAAATATGAATAAATAAATATATATATATATATATATATATCAAAACAACTGAGAATGTTCAAATACAAGCATTATTTATTGATTGATTTATTACAATACAAGCATTATTGTGTGTGATGTGTTGTGGTGTATTGGTCCTCTGTTGTATGTTATTGTTCATACAGTAATTGTTAATTATGTGTTCAAATATAGTATTACATTGTGAGTTGTGTTTTAACATTTAGAATATATAGTGAATGGTTTTTGTGTTGTTTGTTTATTTCGTAGTTTTCTATTGCGTTTAGTTTGTTTCTTTTTTTGATGTAATGAACGATTTCTAGAGTGGAGTATATACTGGTGTATGTGTGTAGTGTTTTCTGTATATGAATGGTGAAGTTTGATGTTTGTTTTTCATGTGTTTGTGGTTTTTGCCAAGTGGTACCAATAGTAGTAATTTAAAAATCCCCAAGGAGTACAATACAAAAACTGCGGGGTCAGTCTTTTAGAACTATGTTGGTGCTGGATAAGAGTTTTTCCATTCTATGCATCTGAGGGGAAGCTTTCTTACCCTTCATGGTAGCCAATCTTCAGTGCCTGACTGTCCGAAACGTATAGTGACTCTACCACAAAGTATGTATCCAGATGATGCTATAGTCTTATACACTTCCCGCTACATCCTAGCATCTCACAGAGCTCCTAAGGGGTATAAGAAAGTATTTACAGGTAATACGTAAGGCTCTTGTCCGCGCTCGCAGCGTTAAACAATGCTCTGACCAAGTGCAGTAAGTAAAGGTCGTTGTCAAGCAAATTCATAAAGAATTGTTTAAGTGCACATGAAGTAAATAAACATTCTTCCCACCCTCACAGACAATGGTGGGGAATCCGGGTTCATGATCCACTTACCTTTATTTTTACTGAAGCTAGTTTCAATTGCTTTGCAAATAAATAAAGAAGTCATATTAAAATAAACATAAATCAATTCCTACTTATGTCAAACGTTTTATTAGATAATTACAATTATTATAAATATTTAAACATATATATTTATATATATATATGACAGAAACACAATAATTAGTATCAAAAAAGAAAGTTAAATATATTTTAAAATTTGATGAAATAAATTTAACTAATTAATATTTGAAAAAGCTGTATTAATATCAAGTGTCGTCCACTATTAGTTTTAAGACACGTATTTGAACTCAAGTTCAAGATGTGTAAAAAGTATTTTATTAACGATAAAAAATTTGAACAAGATATATATATATATACATACATTAGGAGACACTGATAAAGATCGCCATACAGCGATCAAAAACGTTCTGTCTCAGAAAGTTTTCACAAATTTACAAAATTTAAAATTCGAATAGTCATAAACTATTGTTAAAATGATTAATTAAGATTCACCGAACGTAATGGACTACAAAACAGTACCACCATCTTTAGGAAAAACAATTAAATAACAAAATATTTTTATAAATATTAAATCGTATGAACTACAAACAACCATAAGTTTATAAGTATTGCACTTTATGTAATTTTTTCTATAACATCAATGACCTTATAAATAGTTTGGTGTTTTGTTTTTACTTGAATTTGTTTATTAATTAATTTGTCTTTAACTTTATCTTTATTGGCGAAATGCTTTGAGTAGGAATAGAAACAAAAAATTAAACTCCCATTTGGTTTAACTTTTTTTAAACTAAATCTCTAATAAACTTTTGAATTAAACTTCACAACGAATACAATCTACTCTAAAACTCCAAATTGAATTTTAGAATGAGGATTTTCAGCCAGGTCACATTAAAATAAAAGTAAACATAGAAACAAGCAAACTGTAGAAGCTTACGTCCGTATTTAACAAAGCTTGAACCAGACATTAATGAACTTTGCAGAAACACGAGACAAGCTCATCCCTGCCATTAATTTTTCAGATGTCAATTGTAAATTTCCTTGTTGTAAAACAGTTGTTAAAGAATAGAACTAAGCTGTCGCAGCCGGGACATTAATTATCCTTTTTTCCGTTTTACATAATTTATTTGCACCTTTTTCCTGTAGCTTGAATTTAAAAACTCCAGGATAGTATTCCAGGACTTTCTATACTTGTAAATATTGATTTACGAAATTTATTTATTACCCTAAACCTCCTCTAGTGCCACAAGCGCACATTTAGTTCCACGTAAATATTTTAGAATAAATATGTTATGGAATAAATAAATATGGGATTCTAATTTGGATAAAGTGTTAACTAAATTAAGAACCTCTGTTCTAAAGGTTATTATATAAGAAGATAATCCCCAACACGGTTGGGATTATAGTACAATGTAAATCCTAGAAATAATCCGAATATAGATAATAGAATCATCTAATATAGATAATATACAAAGCAATAATTAAAGAGTGATTGTTTTTATACAATTCCTCGTATTAGTTCATACTCTACTTATATATATATATATATATTCTTGATATTTAACATTATCCATTGTTTTTCCGTTGCACTGACTTTATGAAGTTAATATATTACTATTTTTGAGTAATTTTATCCACCATTAAGTGCAATAATTTTACCTTGAGTGATGAGGCACCTTTCGGTCTTTGACCATTGTCGAATCACTCTGTGATTCAATTCGACAATGGTCAAAGACCGAAAGGTGCCTCATCACTCAAGGTAAAATTATTGCACTTAATGGTGGATAAAATTACTCAAAAATAGTAATATATTAACTTCATATATATATATATATATATATATATATATATATATATATATATATATATATATATTTACTGTAATTGTTCAAAATTTCAATCCTTAATAAAATACCATTTATTAATCTTCTCAAGTTCAAATGCATTCTTTAAAACTTGTATTGGTTAACCCTTGATGTTGACAGTTTTTTTTCAAATATCTCATTAACTAAATTCAATAAATTAATTTTAGTTTCATATAGGATACAAAATTTTCACAAAAGAGGTTAGGTATGCATACGGTTATTTGTCCCATTTTGCTCAAATTATATGATTTTATAAAATCTTTGTTATCTTCTTTCAAATTACAACTTTACTTTTTCGACGTTTTCGTTCTCCAAAGATTCTTTGCTCTTTTCTCACATATGTCTCCGCTTTTATCATTATATATATGTATAATACTTTTTTACAAATATATCCCTTGTCTTCGAGCAATTATATTATTAATACAAGAACTGATGGTTCTATACTAGTTCCGGCTTCATCAATAAATTTCTACATCAGTGTTTTTCTAATATTTTAGTCGTTCATACCCATATATGGTTTTGGTCTATACTTCTTTTTATGTTAAAGTAATCCATTGTTTTTTTGATGGCATCATGACACACTTTCAATCAGGTTAGTCTGTTCACTTTTTTAATCTATTCAAAGATAAATGTTGTGCTTACACTTTCTTATCTTTTGTTTAGACCATCCGAAAACAGACTCAATCCAGTTAAATACTTCCATGTTTTCACAATTTCTTTCCTGCTATTTTTTTTTATTGCTTCACTTTTCTGTCGATTATATTTTTTGAATATTTGTGACGATATATTAATCTAAAATACGTATTTTTTAAAAACGTTTACAGTTAATCATTTTATATTTTGACCGTATTTCCGCTATCCGTCTTAAAGGCAAGTAATAAATCCTACTTTGTGTCTACGTTCAGCAGAATGTTTTTTCTAGTTCTTTGCTACTTTTATTATTTACTGACCCAGGGAACTTCGCACCGCCCAACCGTGAATGCATGTCGTGTTAACTTTAGCTAAACTTAATTTAGTATCTATGAACATATAAGCTTCACCCGACAAACGCTGTCTTGTCTTACCTATGAATATTCAATTCGAGCAGGAAAAAATATTAAAATTTTAAACAATTCTAAGGTATAATTGCATTGTACAACAATATTCAATTTATTTGAGATCGTAATGTATTATTAGTCGTTTTATCAAGAAAAGTCTAATAATTCGAGTTTTCGATTGAATGCTATTTAATATTTAGACACTAATAGTGTACAGTAAATAAAGAAACATAACTTATGTATTAAAACAGCTTCTATGCAAATTAACCTGAATACATACCAAAAATGTTGTTCACAAAAACACTTTTTCACTTAATTTAGGTATCAGATGAACGTTTTAGCGTGGTTACCGCCATCTACTTAGTATTACTGGCATGTATAAGAATAATTCCAAATTTCAATATGACAGAATGCACCGTCAAAAAAGTAGGCGGTCTCATTTTAATTGCATTGCATTTTTTTGGAAAATATTGACTTAGGCGCCCGCAATCGGGTTACAAATATGCCAGAACGTTCCCAGGAGTGTATTCGATGACTATCCAAAGTTTCATGTCGTTCGGATAAACTGCTTAGGAAGGCATAGGATATATACACACAAACATTCGTTTTTATTCATAGAAATGTAGTTTTAAAGGATTTTACATCCATTTAGCAACGTCTCCTGCATTTCATCAAAATACAAAATAATATGTCCGCAGTAATAAGAGGCATAACAGTGAAACTCACGTCTGTATCTCCAAATGTTAAAACCTACTAAATATAATATTTACCTCAACTTAAAACACGCAATAACCTTATAAAAACCAAGAAAACTATTATTAGAGATTACAATCGTGCTATACCTATATTGTGATATATCACAACGTATTCGGTATGGTTAGGTTTGATTTCTGTCCATAAGTTCCAAACGTAAGTGGACAGGTTTATGCAATACGTACGAGGGTAAGTCAATAATTATCCGCAGTATAGTTATAAAATTTTATTGAAATCAAATAGGAAACTTACAAGTACATCATTTTTCGACATAGTCCCCTTGCTTTTCAACGCACTTGGTCCAACGTTGTTCAAGTTTCCTGATGCCCTCGTGGAAGAAGGTTTTGGGTTGAGATGCGAGCCAGGAATGCACCGCTTCTTTCAATGCTTCGGCTGTCGTAAATCGACGGCCCCTAATTGCCTCTTTAAGTGGATTAAACAAGTAAAAATCAGATGGAGCGAGGTCGGGACTATATGGAGGATGATCCAATACTTCAAAATTGAGTTTCTGAAGCGTTTCTGCAGTGTGGGCAGCTGTATGCGGACGGGCATTGTCGTGCAACAACACAACGCCTTTTGACAGCAGCCCTCGGCGTTTGCTACGAATTGCAGGCTTCAGCTTAGCAGTAAGCATCTCACTGTAACGTACACTGTTTATTGTTGTGCCCCTTTCCTGATAATGTTCCAGTAATGGACCTTGTGAGTCCCAAAAAACCGTAAGCATAAGTTTTCCTGCGGACGGTTGGGTTTTGAATTATTTCTTGCACGGCGAATTTGGATGTTTCCATTCCATACTCTGCCGTTTACTCTCCGGCTCGTAATGATGGATCCATGTTTCGTCACCACTAACGATCCTGTCTAAGAAGTTGTCCCGTTCGTTAACATAGCGATCCAAATGTTTTTTGCACACGTCCAAGCGCGTTTGTTTATGCAACTGTGTCAGTTGTTTTGGAACCCATCTTGCACAAACTTTATGAAACCCAAGTCTGCTGTAAATGATTTCGTAGGCAGAACCGTGGCTAATTTGCAGACGATTTGCCACGTCGTCAACAGTTATCCGTCTGTCTGAGAGAATCATTTCACGTGAACGCTCAATGTTTTCCTCGTTTATGGCGGTAACTGGTCGTCCAGCTCCTTCATTTTGCATAACTCGTATAATATGGCTTCCATAGTTTGTGCTAAAGTCCAATCAAGGCAGAAAACCAAGATGAAAACGAATGCTAATATCAACATTTTATATTTACAAGTAATATGTTTATACAAACATCTCCGGTCGGTTGAAGCGTCGGTAAAATGAACACAGGTAGAATTAGGCCGAGTTAACAAAGAGAATCGGCAACGAGGCTAGGTAATAGCCTCTCTGCATTTAGAAAGGCCGCCTTCTCTGCCGTATAATGAAGCTGGTGTAAATAAACTTCTGTGTATTTTGCTAAATTTGAGCCACTGTTTTATAACAGTTTTACATCGTAATTGCGGGGAAGTAGTAATAACTATGTGAAGAAGGCCAAGGAGGAATGATTATATACGAAGATTTCTTGTAGTTTAACCATCTGTAACAGAGCTGCTAAGTTTTTTTTTCATTTCCCACTATTAATTCACACAATCCCTTTATATATCTTTCAAATAAAGTTTTCAATCAATAATTACTTTTTATTCATCCACTCAAGTTGAAATACATATTTTGTAACTTATAGTGGATGACACGATATTAATACAGTTTTTTTCAAATACCAAGTAATTAATTAAATGTAGTGAAAAAATTTTAATTTTATATGGGAAAATGTCTTTTTACGAAAAAAGCAAGGTATGCAAATTATTTATTTCGTCCCATTTATCTTGACATACGTTATAACAAATGATTTCAGAAAAAGGCTGATTTTATGTTATAGGTTATGTGGTAGAACAGCTTTTTTAACCCATACAGTAGTTTACTTAATTTATGTTAATTGTAATTATTTCTTGAAATTTTTAGTCTATTACGTTCGGAGGATTAATAACTTTAATATTAGTTTATGACCATCCGAACTTTAATTTATTTTGTAAATTTGTGAAAACTTACAGAGACAGAACGTTTTCAATCGCTCGTGGCGATCTTTATCAGTGTCTAAATTTTCCGCTGGTATTTCAAACCGTCACCGCCTAGCCTAACAATAACTTCAGGCGGAAACTTTGGACACTGATAAAGATCACCACGGAGTAATCGAAAACGTTCTGTCTCAGTACGTTTTTACAAATTTTAAAAATAAATTAAAGTTCTGATAGTGATAAACTATTGTGAAAGGGATTAAATAATGAAATTATTTATTAAAAAGTAACTCAAATAAAATTTTTCTTTGTTTACACAAATAGGAATTGAAAACAAAATTTCGAATAAATTGGATATCAAAGATGTTACCATCAGTTTTCGTCTGGGGATAAAATAATATGGTTTCAGTGGCAATGGTAGACAGAAGTGAACTGCATTAAACGAATTTAGTTTCAATCGACTGCTAAAACTCTTAAAGTCAGACGATGCTAAAAAAGTTTTTATATACAAATTGGAATAAAACTTTTCAGCTCGTTATCATGTATATGTAAATAATTACAGCAATATTTATCGAAATATAATTAATATAGGCTACTTAATAACTGTTGAAATAAATAAATAACTGCACATGAACTCACAAAACAATATACTTGAATATCATACACGTTTCAAAGACTAATCCCCTCATCATCAATGATACTACTACAACTAAAACTAAATTTATAGTAGTGTCACTGATGATGCCATAAGTCATTGAAACGAGTATGACAATAATAAATATGGTTTTGTGAGTTCTGGTGATGTTATTTATTTATTTATAACCTTAACTTACAAGCCAGCTCAATTATTGCACATAATTGATGAAATATTTAATAATAACAATTTAACTTATTAATAAATAAATAATAAATAAAGTAACATAACCTATGTGTTTAAAGAGCTGTTCAATAGCATAATATATAACATAAAATCAGCTGTTGTATGAAATCATATGTTGTCATTTATTTTAAACTAAATATGAATCTCGTCCAGTGACGTTCCCCGTGATGGAATGAAGCGCGTGACCCATGATATGATTTTCCTCCAGTGAAAAACCTAGTCATACCCAACAAAAAATTACTATTAATTTCAAAAATAATTATTAAGTATATTCTTCCTTTTAGACAAGAAATGTATTTCTTCTTTTTATTAACTTAATAATGAATAGTATTTTTTTTAATATTTCAATAATTTTTAATAAAATTATTTGTAATAAATAGTGTTACTAAATTTATTTATTTGTTTTTTTATGATTAATGTAATTTTCATCATGCCCTTCTACGTTAAAGGATTAAGTAAGTGAAAACTAATTACTATAATGGTAAGTTAGCTATACCCAGAATGAGCTTTATGAATTAGGGTTACTAAATGAATGGGTTTTGGATAAGTGTGTATAGATCTAAGTGTTGCCATTATCAGCTGATTTTAACAAGATTTATAGAATTATATAAAACATAAACCACGTGATTTTACCAAAACAAACCTGAATGGAATAATCGAGTGACCATTAAATGTAGGTATCAAATGTATTTTTAATGTACATATATTTATTAAATCCCAAACATTTCAACAGCATAGCCACTTACAAAACAAAACGCTCTGTGCTATTTTCCAATATAATATATTGATACCACCAGTAAATTCATACACAAACTCGATTTGTTTTAGCTGTAGACAGTATGCGAAGATCCTGATATCAATATATTATTTGATGGAAAGCTTCGAAAGATTTGTTTTGTAATTTTTTGTTGTAGAAATGTTTGTGCATTAACAAATGAATATATAACGAAAACACATTCATTTACAAATCATTCTAACACACACACACACACAAATATATATATAATTATTAAATTAAAAATATTTCAAAAAAGAATACAAGAATAGTTTTAATACATACTTTTATTATAATAATATATGTTTTAAGAATAATATATGTATTACAATTATTCTTGTTTTTTTAAATATTTTTAATTTATTACCTCTATTACAAGAAAACATATCACCATATTTAATATTATATATATATATATATATATATATATATATATATATATATATATATATATCAATAAATAATATTATTACAAACACAAAAAAAAATTACTTGAACTTGTTTAATTTATTTTAAAAGTTTATAAAATAAATTTTAAATAACTTTATGTATTATGACAACAGTGCAATTTTACATATATATAGTCACCTTTGTGCTGTGTGTTTTAAAGTGAGTGTTCTTATAAATGGCACTAATAGCAGTTGGTGAAAATGTTGAACAGTAATTTGTTCCAGTAAAATATATTCCTATGTTCGTAGTAATCGTGTTTGTTGATTATGGGTAGTAGTAAAACACACACACACACACACATTCATATATATATATATATATATATATATATATATATATATATATATGTATGTATGTATGTATGTATGTATGTATGTATGTCGTAATATGTATTCTTGTGAATTAATAAAGAACTAAGTAAAAATACAAATACAAGAATTAAAATTGAATTTACAATTCAAAGCTTTTCGTTGGCTAACAGTACCAACATCATCAGGAATATTAAACAATTAAAATTAACATATGTGCAAATTAGATCAAATGAATAGTTATGCCAAATCAATTACAATGTTGTTAAACTTCTATTTTGCTGCCCTATATTCAGTGTTTGTAATGTTAGAACAGCAAAATAAAAGTTTAACAACATTGTAATTGATTTGGCATAACTATTTATTTGATCTAATTTGCACATGTGTTAATTTTAATTGTTTAATATTCCTGATGATGTTGGTACTGTTAGCCAACGAAAAGCTTTGAATTGTAAATTTAATTATAATTCTTGTATTTGTATTTTGACTTAGTTCTTTATATATATATATATATATATCGTGATATAGATCGTGATATTTCACGTCGTTCATTACTTTTCCGTTGTACTGACTTTATGAAGTTAATACTACTTGTAAATACATTTTTCCACCACTAAGTGCAATAATTTTACCTTATGTGATGAGGTACCTTTCGGTCACTTGACCATTGTCGAATCACTGATTATTTTTCTCTATTTTTCTGATGTGAATGCTCGGTCCGTGATGTTGGTATTTGTTTACGTCATACATATTTCTTCTTGAGCCCCGTGTATAATGTTTTTAAATAGTACGTCGTCTGCATATGATGTCTGCAGATTCATTTATATACAATATATATATATATATATATATACATAGAGCGATATGATTACTATAATTAAGAATCTAGTGGGGTGTACATAAATTCTGGTTGTGTTGATTATATAATCTTGATTATATAATCCTTATTACATCGCAGCTAGCTCTCCTATTGGCGAGAAGAAAAACCTTTTGTTTTTAAACGAACACAATAAATTCTGTTGACGTCAACAACAGCACAAAACAAGGCCAAGTGGAATCGAAGCACAGCCTACACATTAAGTTAGAATTACACTCGTATCTAAAATGCAAGCAATTTATTTAATTAAGAGTTTTGATCGTGGAGTGTATATAAATTCAAATCAGATGTATTAATAGGCCAACCCTACTGTCTTACTTTACTAAGTGGTTTCATGGCCTTTCCATAAACATCAGGCAAGTATCACAGTACTTACAATACAAATGTAGACACAAACACCAATCAATAATATTTATTATTAACATTGCTTATACTTTATCCTTATATATAGCTTGTTCAAGTTTTCAATCGTCAATAAAATACTTTTTATTCATCCACTCAAGTTCAAAAACATTTTTAAACTTGTAGTGGATGTCACTTGATGTTCATAAAGATTTAAAAAATATTATTCCATTATTTATGTTTAATAATGAATTAATTTTAATTTTATATTTGGAGAAAAACGTTTAACAAAAGGGGCAATGTATGCAACATAGCTATTTCGTCCCACTTAAAATAGGTGATAAAATATGATTTTATATAAGAGCTGATTTTTTATTATAAGTTATGGGGTAGAACAGCTGTTTTAACGCATATGTTTTGCTACTTTATTTATATTATTTATAATTATTATTTAAAAATTACTCAAATAAATTTTTATTTTTACTTAAGGAGGAATTGATCTTTAAAAGAAAATCTATATTTTATTACTTGTGTTGTGGCGGTAAGCGATAAATGTTTGGTTAGGCATCGTGGTTTTCATCCAGTCGTCGATCCGCTAGCTTTAAAAATCTGAATTTCAAGTAATAAAGTTTGTAATATTGGTAAGTAACTGCCACCCCGTGACATCTCACCTTACGCTTATGCTATCCTATTCTGTCTTGTTTACCTTTTAAATTCTCCAGCCTTACTATATAAAGCCACTAACTTTCAACTTAAGTTTAATATCATAATACCTTTCCACATGATTTCATTTCAAACTTTGTTTCTATTACTTTTATAGTATCTACATGTATGTTATCTAGTACTTAAAAGCGTTTACATTTTGATTGTTCTTAAATGACTTACGGGGCACACATATTTTGTTCTCGAACCTAAATTTCAGCATATATATAAACAAAGTTAATAGTGCCTATTTTTATACCTTAGTAATTGCACTACAGATTGCTGTTCAAATATCGATTATTATTCAGTCAGGTTTGCTTTTATTTTTTAAATATAAATCAAGTGGACAGCAATTACAATTCTTATATGCAATATCTAGTACGCAGTGGTAATAATATATTACAATAAAATATTCGCAAAATCCCCAATACAACACAAATAATAAAAAATACCTGATATTACGTTACCTAAACTCATACCCTTTTCAATATTTTCTTATTGCAATATGACTATTATCACTATGAAGGATGGGAAAATAGTTGGGAACATTGTTAGGAAATAATTAGCGGCATAAAACCCCTCCTTACGGATAGAAGGGCTTACAAACAGGTGTTCAACTGTTACACTACCTTTCTTAGTGACAATTTGCAAGACTCAATAAAACATCCTAATATTAAAATTGTGTCTTGTATATAACATTTTGTGACACGTTTTGTTACATCATTCGGTGAGAAATTTTCAATCACATTATTAGGCCTACCAGCAAAGAGTTTACTTCGGGTATAATATAATACAAAAGGTATTTTTAAACAATAATATATACAAACATTTTTTAAATTCAATGTCTACCTAGGTAAAAAAACTTATTCAGTTACTTGCATTAAATATTTACAATTTATTTAAATAAAGTAACATAACCCATGCGTTAAAACAGCTGGTCTACCACATAACCTATAAACGTAAAATTAGCTGTTTTATGAAATCATACGTTATCACTTATTTTAAGCCCAATGAGACGAAATAACTATATTGCATAGCTTACCCCTTTTGTGAAAAGTTTTTCTCTCAAACAAAACTAAAATTAATTTATTAAATTTATTGAATGAATTAAATTTTGAATATTAACATCAATTATCATTTACTATAAGTTTAAAATATATGTATTTGAACTTGAGCGGATGAATAAAAAGTACTTTAATAATGATTTAATATTTGAATAAAATATATATAAGGAGAATGTGAACTAATAGAAGAAATTGAAAACACATCCCAGTAGTACGAAACTCGCAGGTCTTTTTGAGCCTCGAAGTTGAGTCCCTATGTAAAGAACACCTAAAGTCAAACCTAGAGGGGTGATTTGTGGTTGAAGGTTAAATTAAGTCACATTACCTTTTTTCATACCGTAAGGCTCACAAAATCAAAACTGTCTCATAAAACATGGCAAAAGACTAGGCCCAATTGAACTTGAGAGGATAAATAAAAAAACTGTTTTATTCACGATTGAAAATTTGAACAACTTATATATATATATATATATATATATATATATATATATATATATGGTGACATAAAATAATTTTCATAAACAAGAATATACGAATATTACTTCATTTTATTGTTCATTGAAGCTTTTCGCTAATTTACATTATTAGCATTTTCAAAATATATGAATCACTGTACAGTTATGTGACCAGAGTAAGACTCCTAAGACCCAGTCTTACTCTAGTCACATAACTGGACAGTGATTCAAATATTTTGAAAATGCTAATAATGTAAATTAGCGAAAAGCTTCAATGAACAATAAAATGAAGTAATATTCGTATATTCTTGTTTATGAAAATTATTTTATGTCACCATACATATTCAACAAGAAAAAATAATTCATCTAAGTTTTACAATATATATATATATATATATATATATATATATATATATATATATATATATATATATATATATATATATATAGAGAGAGAGAGAGAGAGAGAGAGAGAGAAAATAATTCCTAGTGGGTAAGTTTTATAGTTATTAGGGAACTCGACTTTCCTAGAAATAGCGACCGATAAGTTTTGATAAAATTTAGTGAAAATCTGTGTTCTGTGAAAAAAAAGTAAAATCTATTACACAAAGCCTCGTCCTTCTGCAGCACAGAATTGGTTCAGAAAGATCTGTTCGAGTAGGCTAATTTGCAAAGAAGGCGAAGCTTTAGCGGCGATAAGATAACTGCATAGCGGGCACAGAGTGGGGGATGTCTATTTTGTTGAACACAAGGATTGGGGCGGGCGGCCCATCTCGACAAATCAATAGACTCGTGTTTCACACACTAGATTTATCTGGCGTTCGTTTCATATATTTAGCAACATTTCTATTTTCAATTTTTTTATTTATTACCTTTGGATATAACTCAGAGCTCACTCAAAATAGGCTCACACCTCCAGGTCGTAAGTCAACTAGAAACTTTTATATTTAATTACGATTTGAACCATAAATTATAAAAAAATAATTTAAATATACGTTATTAAAAAATTTTCAACGAGTAAGGACGTTATGCGAAATGTTAAAGTCTTCTGTGAGTTGTTAGATAAATAAAAATGCATTCCGATTCCGTTATCACTTCTTTCGTCCACCCACTTACTGTTTGTTTCCTGTTTAGGTCTTTCAAATAGTTTAGGTTTTTCGAGATTTTGGGTTCTCGAAAAATTTGCATACCCAAAATCTCTTATATGTTTGTCTTGAACCAATGAACTTAACTCTAAACTTTATACATCAAATTCATTCTGGTTGCTCAAGAAATACGCCGAAACACAGTTTCTGTTCACCTTGTTCAGAAGAGGCCAAAATAGTAAAATTATTTCTTAAAATATGCTTATTTATAAAAAACAATTTAGAATTTATTATATAAACTTTAGAGAAATTTGTATTTGTTTGTATAAGGGTGTTTCTAAACCTATATATATAGTTGTAAACTTGATTGAACATCTATATATACTCTGCAGCTTCAAACGGACAACACGGCGCGATGTAGGCAAGTTAACTCCAGTACAAACTATAAACCATCAACGAAAATACGACAAACAAAATAAAGTAAAAAGTTAACCTTCTTAATAAGTTCCTCTATTTTATCAGTTGTTAATGAAGATGAACTCGATTTTACCTATAAAGGTTTTTACTAAAGATATACTGTAGTTAAAATCAGAGTTTCCAGAAAGCATGTAAATTAAAGCTCAAGGCAATATCTACAGGCGTTGCGTGACGTAAGTTATTGTTAAGGCATGAACCATTTTAATATAGAGCTAAAACTATATTTATTTAAAAAAATAATAAAAATTAACTCTTCACAATGCAATGTACTAGTTACCATCATGATCCAAGCACGTCTTCAGACGTAGCCCTAGCTATATTGAGTGATATATATTATGTTGCAAATATATTGCGTGGTAACCATGGCAAAAGTTTAAGGTTGTACAGTGGAGGTTTCGAAGACAACCAGAAGGGGGGAAAATTTTTTCTATATCTTTCAGAAATTAATTTTTAGGTATTGGAAAATTGACACAGTACGAAGGCGCGCTGGACTTCCAACATGAAGATTCTCAGTTCGAATCCGGCTGGACGCTACAAATTTTATTTCCAGTATTAATTATTGAATAAATTTTGAAAAAACTTTGTTAACTTAACTGTCATGCTCTATAGGTTTAAAAGAATGTTTTTGAACTTGAAAGGATGAATAAAAAAGTATTTTATTAACGATTGAAAATTTGTACAAGATGTATATCAGGAGAATGTGAGCTAATATAAGGAATTCATTTACTAGTAAATCTGAAATTCTTATTTTTGGACTCAATTATACTTATAAAAACCTTCTTGCAGAAGTCGGTAAGGTGTGTCAAGGTTTGTAGCTTATTGCTATTTGTCAGTTTTCAAAAATAATTTCTAAAATTGTGCTTTACTTTTTGAAATTTGATATAAAAAAGAATAAGTGAGCCCTACCAAGAATTTCAACAACGGTAGTAGCGCCAATACTAAGAAAAAACTATTTCCCTCTCCACCACAGCGAGTTCAGCAACATATATATAGAAATAAATATGGGTAAGTGAGGGGGAAGGAGTTACTGGAGCCGCAAGATAAGGGTGCATATCTTTATGCTACAGGGGGCGCATCTCACTACGTAGGCGCCAGGGGTATGCGCCGGGTACCATTTAATACCATGTAGTAGATACAGATCCTTTGTATATTTATTAGTGTTCAAACGTCGGAGAGGCGAATCATTTTCTTAAACAGTTTGTTGATACATAACGGTCAGAAATTCAAACAGTATATTTCTAGCAAAAGTGTAGTAGCCTACTTAAAACTCAAAAATCATTTTGTTCAACGCCTTCGACAAATAAGAATCGTTAGGAAACGAAATCTGTGTTCCGCTGAGAACATTTTCACTTTCTCCTTACTTTTTCACTTACTTTGTATTTACTTTTTTTACCTACTTTTTTAATCACTTTGCTTTGGTTCAAAGAAAACGTTTTATAGATTAGTCACAAAGAATTTAAGGATGCTTTATCTACTTTCTTTCTTTGTAACAGAGTTATAAAATCGCGAAGGGCAACCTCCGAGTGTGAACGCTACCAACGCCATATTAGAAAAAAATGCACAGTCTACAAATAAAAATACAAAAAAAGGCCCACAATACATTGAAACCATGTAACAACTTGGAGCAACTGATGTGCAAAAGTTTTTTACGATGAATAAATAAATCCTTTAAACTATAAAAACGTTTTATTTAAATTCTGACGTACATTTCTATTGTATTCCGATCATCTTAGGAATGAGAGGTACTGAGAGGTTTTATTTAAATTCTGACGTACATTTCTATTGTATTCCGATCATCTTAGGAATGAGAGGTACTGAGAGGTTTTATTTAAATTCTGACGTACATTTCTATTGTATTCCGATCATCTTAGGAATGAGAGGTACTGAGAGGTTTTATTTAAATTCTGACGTACATTTCTATTGTATTCCGATCATCTTAGGAATGAGAGGTACTGAGAGGTTTTATTTAGTTATAATTGAAAATGTATGTTTACGTCTCTGCTCTATGAGCAACAGATAGGCCTATACTTAACAGTCAGGGACCAGATGGTCGGGAATACTTTAACTTTGCTTCCTAAAGCGATAAAACATAACTCGTTTGTTTCAGTTGACTTGCATATTCAGAGGTAGTTGCGGCTTTCTTCCCTGGGATAATACTCCTGGTTCAAACCTTTCACCTTTATATTTATTAACTATTTATATAGTTTTTCACAAATTAATGGTCTGTGACCAATTGTATCTAATCGGTTCTCTTGATAATGTATTTTGCTATCTCTAATCAATAAAATAAGCGTGCAGTATGTAAATATATAGGAATTGTCTTCGGAGATTATAGTTCTCTCAGTCTCTATCTCACACACATACACACACACATTTATTTATTTATCGATTTTTCATAATTTTCTTCAGACCTAGGTTTTCCCAAATACCTTCTCTGCTTTAGTTGTGCTAACAAATTATTCATTGATGTTACACCATCAAACATTATGTGGTAAAATACGGAGATAATAATTTTCAAAACATCCAGGTTTAAAATAACAAATAAAAGAAAGTTTTATAAATATGTCGTGCTGGAGGATTCGTAGTTTACTTCCATTGGCAACTGAAATTCTTCATTTAGATTCGTCAGCACACACTATCTTATCAGACATTTTATTCTGTCTCCATTGTTTTATGAACGACCATCGATGATTCAACAGACTTGAATGTGACTCCCCGCCTAAGATAATGTGACTTATCTGATTAGAAGTGGAAACTCCCATGTTTGCAAAGCGTTGGGCTTTCAGGCGTAGCCGTCGCATTTTTAAATAGATTGAAACAAAAATTGTTGGAGTTAGTAAAATTCAGTTACAGTAAATTATACAACATATTCGTCAAAAATTACACAAAGTTTGTATTTTTAGAGTAATAGTAGGCAATAGCTTTATATTTAGTATGGGCGTTCTCTCTCTTTCTCTCCATCTCTTAATATATATTTCGTACTCTCATACACACACACACACACACACACACACACACACACACACACACACACACACACACACACACACACTCAAATACATACACAGACAAGCGCTCGCTCGTGCACGCACTTACACACACACACTCAAATACATACTCAAACAAGCGCTCGCTCGTGCATCCACACACACACACACACACACACACACACACACACATACACACACACACACACACACACTCAAATGCATACTCAGACAAGCGCTCGCTCGTGCATCCACACACACACACACACACACACACACACACACACACACACACACACTCAAATGCCTACTCAGACAAGCGCCCGCTCGTGCACGCACACACAAACATACCCAAATACATACACAGGTAAGCGCTCGCTCGTGCACGCACACACACACACACTCAAATACGTACACAGGCAAGAACTCGCTCTTGCACGCACACACACACACTCAAATACATACTCAGACAAGCGCTCGCTCGTGCATCCACACACACACACACACACACTCAAATGCATACTCAGACAAGCGCCCGCTCGTGCACGCACACACACACATACCCAAATACATACACAAGTAAGCGCTCGCTCGTGCACGCACACACACACACACACACACACACAAATACATACACAGACAAGCGCTCGCTCATACACACATACACACACGCTGAAATACATACACAGACAAGCGCTCGCTTATACACATACACACACACATACACACACACACACACACACACACACACACACACTCACTCACTCACTCACATACACACAGTCAAATACATACACAGACAAGCGCTCGCTCGTGCACGCACGGACACACACACACACACACACATACACATACATTAAATATATAACTAAATGTAATTATCTGATGCGGCTCTATAATTACAACACATGTATGACATGAAACACAAATATTAAAATTCCTTAAAAAATTGCTGGGAATTTTGCTGTATTGCCTCACTAATCCTGTAGGATTACTTTGTCCAAACAACTGGGATCATAGAATCAGGAAGTTTTCTCAGTACGTCGTTCTTCCACACTGTAAATTCGTTCATAGTGTACACCAGACGTATTTGATAACGCTACAAATATCTTTTCAATACGGTTATTTCAAATAAAATTCGTGTTTGGTTAACAATTGATTACACTCTTGCGGTTTAATTTTATATGTCTAGTTCTTTTATATTTGATGATTCTTTTATTTCACTATCAGTTTTTTTAACCTTCTACATTCTCTGGAAACTTTAGTTCGTTCCCAGTCTCTTTTCTAAATAATCAGGCCCACAGTAACCTGGTGGATTCCAGTTTCTCCATAGCTTTATCCAAATGCTTCCTGATTCTTTGTTCGTAGATAAAACTTTAACTTAAATTTCCCCTTGAAAATTAGATCTGGAAAATTCCGACATTGTGTGACTACATAAAAGGTGATAGAAACTGCGAGCTTCAACTAAACAAACAACAATGTAAACGAAGAGAATCAGATAGACAAAAAGAATTGTTTGGTTATTTAAAAAAAAAAAAAAAACAGTTTCATTCAACGATTCTTTAGAGAATAATGATCCATATTTATGACAGATGCTGTAGACCTCTAGTAACTCTTCCTTTGATAGATGGTGAGTAAGGATGAGAGAGCTTTGATGTGTAAGGTACCTTAGTACTCAGTTGCTATAGTGACGGGCTTCGCCACTACTAGTTTGCTATTGATTTAAGCGAATAAGTGGTTACGAGCATTTCTGTGATGAGTGTTTTACCACTCAAGTCACAGAGGCAAAGTTATGAATGGTAGACTAAAACCCACACATGGACAAAAACGTGTTTTATTTGAGTGCGTTAAACGAATTATTTACTTTAGCTTGTGAGCAAAGGTAAAAATTAAATACTGTACTGATAAACATCAACTCACAATTAATAATTTATGTACTCACTAGCGTTTCGTTTAGGTTTTATCTAAAATATGCATAGATGAGGACGATTTTGTCATTTAAACGTGTATGACAAAGTAAGTACAAACGGAGAGTTGATAGTGAGTATACAGTGACTCTAAGCCAGGATAGAGAGCGCAAAGGTAAATGCGTGTCGGAACTGTAAATATTTACACTACATTAGGAGCGATTGCGGCGAAGGAGTGGAGACGTGTTTGGTAATGCCAAAGCTACAAGACAGATACGCAATCATGAGTAAACACTAAGCACGAACCTATGTTGCCTTTCCACAGATAACCGTTGCACAGAGACTATGGAACGGGAATGCTTTGGATACATACTTATTATAGTGAGTGGGTTCTAAAACTATTAGGTTCTAATGCACAGTAATATAACATAAACGCACGCTTAAATAAATAATACACAAAAACCTCTTACCAGAAATACTTTTACTCTAGTCTTATCTATCTTTCGTATACAGAGTAGGTGATGTCATGTATCAAGATGATTACGTAGTAACCGAAGTGTACAGTAAACTTCCGATTATCCGTGGGCGGATTAACCGGTTTGCGGATTATCCGTGGTCTGCCATTGTTTTACAAATATCCAATTTTTATTCCAATCAGATTCATGTGTTTAAATTTCCAAACGGTGAATTAAGACGTAAATACATATAAGGCTCAATAGAAGTTAAGATGAAGGGAATGATATGTAAATATGTACGTACTAATTTTTACATTGTAAGGGAAGCATCCCGACGAGGGCCAGCGAAATAAAAGGGGCGAGCAGACTACTGTATATAAGAGACAATGACAAAATGCTTGGACCCACGAAAACACGTGTCACAAGTAGATACTGTGCGACAAAATGGTTCTCAAGAAACTTAGATCGCACATTAAAGCTAAATCAATGCTCACCAAAAAACTTACGAAAGTGATAGATTTTTTTTGTTAAAAAGTGAAAGTATTATGTGTAAAGGAAATCACATATGTACATACATACTTACTTTTGACATATACTTATGTACGTATTGTAAATAGTTAGACATATAAATGTACATGTTATAATCCGTCAAATACATCGACATTTTAAATTATTTTCTGTATTTATTTTGTCCTCTGATGATTATTTGTGAATTGCATTAACCGGGGTCATTATTGTGTAACCTATGGTATAATAATCGATTATCGATCGTTTTGCGTATTCTTTGTTCATAGCGGATTATCCGGGGAATTCGTTATCCGGCGTTGCCGGGCCACCCTATTCCACGGATAATAGGGAGTTTACTGTACTTAAAACAAGAATAAAAATATTTGTTTTTGTGTATTATTTTCAATTTCTTCTATTACCTCACACTCTCACAATATATATATCTTGTATAAATTTTCAATCGTTAATAAATGCTTTTTTATTCGTTCAGTAAAGTTCAAATAATTTCTTTACAACTTGTAATGGATGACAATTGATATTACTACAGTTTTTTTTCAAATATTTATTCAATAATAAAATTTTAGAAATTAATGCCGCCAACAACTTTGAAATCCAACATTTTGGCTCAAAGCCAAATTTCCCACAGCAAAAAATCTATTACTTAAAGATGTATACCAAAAGGGAAAGGTTCCTTGCAATAATGAAGCATTAAAAAAAATGGATAGAATGAGAAATTATAGACCACGATCAGCTACATAAATTAGAAACGAAAAAAATGAATAAATAGTAACAAACAAAAATAATAGACCAACACCATGTACAATATAGTGAGAAACATGGAAAATTTGAAGGGAATTCGCTTTCTATGTTGCCACTTAATATTGTAATATGTATATACAGTCCAATCCTGTTAATCCGATTTCCGGTAGTCCGAAACTCTCACTAATCCGAAACTATTTTCAAAAATACCAAAACGAGAAAGAAATAAAAGGCTATAAGAGAGATACAAAGAAGAAAGGCAGCATTGTTTTGTTTACTTTGCAAAGACCCCAGTGTATCGATGCTTCTTCATTAGTCAGGCTACAGCAGTTCAGTTTCAACAAAATATAATTTTTCTTTGTTTACCTCAATAAGGAATTGACTTGAAAATTTTTATATACATTACTTGTTTACTAATAATAGACCAGAGTAAATTATCCAAATAATTAGCGAACTCGCTAAAATGTTTGAAAACACTTTTTTTTAATTCCTGTGTAATCCAAGGATAATTAATTATGTTATTATTATTATTTTATATTATTTAAAAACTAATTGAACGTATTTTTTAAAAATTGTTTTACAATTAATAATCAAAACATAAATCGATAATTCTAAAAATTTCCCGCCTGCAGGGATATTAAAATATTTATTTAGACAGCATAGAATGGGTTAAATAATTTTTTTTTAGTAGCGGCTACATACTTAAAGGGAGACCAACTTGAGGCAGTATTGGAACCAGGATGTGAGAGTGGAAATAAAATGGTGTCAGAAAATTAAGACCCCTTCACTATCGATCAAGCCGAATTTCCAGTACCTCCTGTTATAAGACTCTACACCACGTGTTAGCCTTTCTCATTTGGAAATACCAAGTTCACTATGACTCAAGTATAATCAATATGGCGTCTCTTCTACATTGATAAGAAAATGGTTGCATCATCGGAATCAGTATTATATTACCTGACGTTAAACATAAATATAGGAAAATCGAGAAAATTAATAAAGATTTGGCGCTACGAAAGCCCAGGTTAAAATAGAAGTATTAGAAACAAAAATGGCGCATCTCTGTAACCAGTGGCGCCATATTTACTGGACAAAGAATTCGTCAAGAGATCAATAGACACACAGCATTCGAAAGAAGTATAAATTTATTTATTAAAATTAAGACTTACAGATAGTTACATTTATAAAAGACTTATGATAGAAACAGGTGTTCTACACATTGGAACCACTTATATGCCCTGTAATATGTTCATAAAAGCTGTAGACGACCAGGGTGAAGTAGATACTGAAAACTGAAACAAAACAATGTATTTTAAATCAATAGGAAAATAAATTGTTTCATAAAAATGTTTACATTTAATGCGATTTGTATACACTTTTTTTTATTACTTCGTTATGTGTGTATACTAAGGGCTTGTAGGGACAAATGCCCCTATTCATATTGAAACAAATTTTAAACTTGTGTATGATAGTTTTATTTTTGAATACAAATTAATTTAATATAATTGAATTTTTCATAACAAAATTTCTTCGTAAACTGAATTTTTTGTTTTTAATTTGATTTTTTCCAACAATCGTGTTATCAATATTAATCTTTAATCCATCTTGAGATTTTAATCGACTTAGTGCAATATAAAGTTGATCGTGTGTAAAAACAGGTTTGGTCGTTTGAAGACTTACTTATATTTATTGAAAATGTAAGTCTTATAGGAAATTGGTTCCTTTTCGTTTGAAATGGCATGTTAGGATCTGTTGATATTAATTTAATTATTGATAAAAATATGTTTCCTTTTCTAGAACCAGTGATTATTTCTAATTTAATACACTTGCCAAACATATCTTGTACAATGAGACGTACTCCATTAACTAAACCTGATCCCAAGTTCATATGTCTAATTAATCTTTAATACTGTTAAAATATTTGTTCTCAGCTGTTTTTAATATAATATTTGTACAACTGAAATATTTTAAAATCATACTCAGCTGTTTTTCATTGCAATGTATTTTTGAGCTAAGGAGATTATGGGCATTTAAAGTTTCTTAGAACCCTATAAATGTTGTAAATTGAGAAAAACTTATCTTTTTCTCCGCTACTTCGTTTCAATGCCTTTAATTTGAGCCATCCCCCAGCTCTGTACGACCTTCCAAGTTCCCACAATTTTTCTCATAAAATTCGGCTTACGAAATTATATATATATATATATATATATATTTTATATTTATTTATATATATATATATATATATATATATATATATATATATATATATATATATCTTGTTCAAATTTTCGATCGCTAATAAAATACGTTTTATTCATCCATTCAACTTCAAATACATTTTTTCATACTTGTAGTGTACGACAGTTTGTGTAATACCCTTTTGCAAATATTATATGCATTAATTAAATTTAATGAACTAATATTAGTTTCATGTGAGAGTAAAAACGTTTTAAAAAAAGGGCAAGATATGCAATATAGTTATTTCGTCCAATTTCACAAACACAGCTGATTTTATATTATAAGTTATGTAATAGAACAGCTGTTTTAATGCATAGGTTATGTTACTCTATTTATATTAATTGTAATTATTTATTAAAAAGTAATTCAAAATTTGCCTTTGTTGACCCAAGTAGGAATAAATTTAAAATTTTGTTTGTTTATAATACTTGTTATATCTTGTCTAAGCAAAGATAGATGTTAAAATATTATTAATCGTGAAAGCTTACAGTTAAGTGGATAAGACTAAACAGTTTTTTAAATTCAATATATAAACCTAAGTACGGACAATAAACACTCTGCATCGTGTTAACTTCTATTTGTGATAATTTAAATTAAGCCTACACAATAAGTGTTTTACGATTACATTTTAGAAAGTGGCTTTTAGTTTAATTTGTTTTTATTGATATCAATTAGAAAAAAACACTAGTTACTGTTGATTTCCTAACAGAACTGTGATGAAATGAGATACAATAATATAAAAAGATTTATTAGAACCTCTTTTATTTCAGAGTAAGAGAAAATTATCGTCTCTCATTTCATCAGGTTCGTGTTATGAATTTAAAATTGAGACATTATTATCCTGAATTTTTTAATTATTGTTATTTTTCATCAGACGTGCTTCGCACTAAATCAGTGTTTTGCTGAATGCTGAGTCATGAACAAGACTGTTGCTCACAATGCACTGATCTAGTGTGAAACCTAACAGTAAGTAGTGGTCTTTTGCCAAGTGATATCGATATGGTTTTTCTTTAATCCTCAAGACATAAAACACAAAAACTGCAACATTTAGTTTAATTATTTATCATGTGAATTTCTGTTTTGTGTTGTTTTGTGTGAAATCACATCGGAAGTGAACAGAAGCAAAACTAATGTTATGTTTGCAGTTTTTGTGTTGTATATCTTGAGGTTTTTTCTTATAAATTACCCTTTTGATATTACTTGGCAAAAATACAACTACTTACTGATATTTTTCAGCAGACGCGTTTCCCACTAGATCAGTGCATTGTTCAATGCTCTGAGACACAGGCAATACTCGTCAGGTGTGTTGTGTTGGTGTGAGTCTGTGGGGTATTTGTTCGTAGAGTAGTTGTTGATTAAGTGCTCAAATATAGTACTTGATTGTGAGTGTATTTTGTCGTTTAGAATGTAATGTGGATGTTTTTTGTGGTGTTTGTTTATCTCGTAGTTTTCTGTTGTGTTTAGCTAGTTGCTTTATTTACGCAATGGACTTTTAGATTAGTGTTTATATTAGTGTATGTGTGAGACATGTCTGCTCAAAAATATCAGTAGGTAGTAATTTATGTTTGCCAAGTTATATCAATAATAGCATTAATAAATGTTATGTTGCTATCATTCTAATGAATCAGTACTTGTTTCTGCTTTCATTCTTATCCTAAGACTTGGATAGGTGCACTGAAACATGAGCCTCAGTTTCATACTCATATTGTAATTCTTGAGGGAATATAAATGGGAGGGACACGGACTCATGTCAGTGTTGTATAGGGGTGCCCAGAGTCTGAAGCTTTAAGGACCCCAGGTGTAGACAACTAATTAATTAGCAATCAGAAATTTATTTTCCAATATTTCCACACAATTTTCGTTTTGCTGCTACTACTGTGCAATGGTTGGACAGTTATAGAATATGCTACGGTCCAATGAAACGAACGTACTTCAACATAATTTATTAAATTCTTCTCCTATGAATAATAATCTTGCAGCAACGTAATAAAATTCGATGTAAACGCTTAAATGAGTTCAAAAAACCGTGTGGAGGTTAAAGGACGACTCAGGATTTATTTCCGTTTACTTATAAGACCTAAAAATGCTTTCTATAGTTAGCAGATATATGATATTTTAAAATACAAAAGTGATTTTAATGTCACAAACCATAAATACAGGCTAAGAGTTAAATTAATTATGGTAATATCAATCTAACCTCACTTTACGAAAACCTCATATAATCAATCTGTTCTTTAAGAATTACCACAATGTGTTATGACACATTACTAGATATTTATATTTCAAATAAATTTATATGGTCAACAATTTATCCGCTCACGATACGATTGGTTAAAAAACAGAAGAAGAAATTAGGTTTCCCAACTTGAAATAAACAATTGCTGAATGAAAATTATCTCCATATGCAACCAGCAATTTCGAAGTAAGTTACGAAATGTCGACATTTTTTGCGTTGTGACCGTCAAACTCTTTTCCTCACATAATTATATTTCAAATAGCAATAAAACATCCATTTACAATAGGTTTAGTTTTACAAAATGCTTTACGTAAGCTGGTTGCTGAATCGAATGTTAACTTGAGGCTATAGCCAAGCCTACTTTGATTTTATATTGTAAAATAACTACAAATTGATTTAAAGTGGTATTAAGGTTGGCTGTTTTTCAATTCCTTCTATTAGTTCACACTCTCCCTTTATATATATATATATATATATTGTATGGATATTCAAATGTTAATAAAATACTTTTTATTCATCTACTCAAGTATAAAGTATGAATTTGAGTTCATACATGTTTTTTAAAGTTGTAGTGGTTGACACTTGATGTTAATACAGATTTTTCAATATTAATTAATTAATTAAATTTAATTATTTAGTTTTAGTTTTATATGGGAGAAACATTTTATACAAAAGGGACAAGGCTTGCAATATAGTTATTTCATCCATTTGGCTTAAAATGAATGATAACATATGGTTTCATAAAACAGCTGATTATAACATAAGTTATAGGTTATCTGATAGACAGCTGTTTTAATGCATAGGTTGTGTTACTTTATTTATATTAATTTTAATTATTTATTAAAGATTAACTATATTATTTTGTGTTGACCTATGTAGAAATTGACATTGAACCATTTTTGTTTATATTACTTGTTAAAAAAATCTTCAGTTTATAAGGTTCTGTGTTTGCAAATTGAGGTTATGTTTGTATTTCTTTAAATTTGTATACTATATATTGTTTTCAACATTTAAAAAGGACATTTGTCTTGTGTTTTGATGTATTTTAGACAATATGTGTCAAAATGAAGGAAATCAAGGTTGATGTAGTGTTTGTCAAGTGTTGGGGGGATGAAGAATAAGTGGACAAAATCTGTCTCCAGTACACGGTTTGTCTTGTGATAAAATTTTCGTGTTGTAAATGAAAATGAAGGTGATACATTGTTAAGATATTGTTAGGGACATAAAATATTCCTCGTCTCCAATATTGGAGATATTATATATTATTGGAGATATTATAACCTCTTACCTGAATTAGACCTAATTTATTTACCGAGACAATGTACCGTGTAGACATAGAGATGGGAGCTACATATAATATCCGAAACTCAAAAACCGAATATTTGTTCTAAGACAGACATTGCTTACCTGGATCAGTAATTAGTTCTCAATTAAACTCTATTTTCATTAAATGATATCATTTGATAAACTGTTTTTATCATACACGGACGCTTTAGTCGAATTAATATTATATGTTTAGAAATCGTAGAGATAAGGGCTATCGCGGCGTTGCCAGATTGTCAGTATGGCACTATTTTTGCCCGGTTTGTATCTATAAAAGTACAAGAAGCGGATAGTTTAGAGTCATGGAAATCCTGTTGGTAAAGAAACATCTCTGATCTTCTTTGACAGGCAAAATACTTTTCTAATTTTAATCCTTATATAGTAGTCGAGGTTTGTAGCTTTTTGCTGACCGTTAGTTTATATTAGGCGACTTGATCTTAGAACATATGAAAAATCACATATTTTCTAAACACTTTAACAAATAATTTATTTCAGGATAGGGGGCAACTCTGAGATGAGCAATTTGTCTGTTCTGCTTTTCAATTAGAATAGATTTTTTCAGCTTTAAAGATTTCTGAAGTCCAAAGGAAACGTTCTTTTTTGAAACTGATCGCATATACGGACCGGGATAAAATGTAAAGGTTCATAAGAATGTTTTACATAAAAGTGATAGAAATTTTGCCAAAGAATGAGATTAAATTGTAGTTCTAGTCTAGCGCGAGTTGTTAAGAATCTCTCAAGATAATTTTTTGTTTTGTAACGTATAGCAGAAA
Organism: Prosapia bicincta; assembly: GCA_036971475.1. Taxonomy (NCBI): domain Eukaryota; kingdom Metazoa; phylum Arthropoda; class Insecta; order Hemiptera; family Cercopidae; genus Prosapia; species Prosapia bicincta. Next base: position 221,805,867 of record JBAIZL010000004.1, read on the forward strand.
TTGAAAAATTCCTTTTTAGGCCATGCCTTTTTAGGTTTTCAAGCAATAGATAAAATTTAGTGAGGAAAGCTTCCCTTAGAAAAAGACAATGTGTGTTTTATTATTTTCGTAATTTAACGTATTTAGTAAAAAAAAATTATTGGTGACATTATCAACTAATATTTTGCGAATTACGTCTAAAGGAAAATATTGTGGAAAGACGAGGGACTATTTCGTTAGCCTGGTTTGTCAGGGTTTTTTGGGTTTATGCTTCAAAACATTCTCCAGGTTCCTCCTTTTCAGCTTCCCTTAGGCGAGACAGTGATATTCTGGGTCGAGGTCGATAGTTTTCAAGTATAAACCAAGATTTTTTAATTTATAGAACTGATTGATAGTTCGCAAATAGCAAAACTCTCTGGATATCGGAGATTTTAAGGTCTAATACCTAAAGCGAGGGCTGTCACACATTATTCGCTTCAATTAATGTGGATTTAACTAGAGGGATAGCTAATGGACGATTCTTCGCAAAGCCAAGAAAAAGTCGCTGGGGTTGAATTCGGCGAATATGGTGGCTGAGATATAATTGTGGTTTTGTTTTGGACCAAACAATCTCACACAAGCAACTATGAGTTGACAGGTGCATTATCATAATGCAATACGTAATGAGTTGTTTTTCATTGTACCATAATTGCATGGCACGAGCCAACCGATGTTCCAACATCCTCAGTCACTTTTTCTAATTGTGATTCTATGATTTTCCAAAAAAAAATGTTCATTTCTTCAGCGTTTCCCTCTGTTATCAACGTGTCCGGGAGCGAAGTTCGTCATTGGCGTCTTCTCGGCAATTTTGGAAGAGATTGTACCGCTTATAAACATTTCTTTACTCGGAGCAGACTCACCGTATGCGACTGTCAACATTTTAATTTCTACACAATTTTAATCCAAATTTTTTAAAACAGTATTTGTAAGCCCGTCTAATTTTTGTGTCTGTCAAAATTAAACGAAATATACTCTATTCTTGTAATGGGGCATGTGTACCAACACAACAAAATAAAAACAAAAAAAAATAGAAAATCAATTGTAAGCTGCCCACGAAATTTGAAAAATCACCGTACTCCTTGAACACACCTCATATAGAAGAGTTTATTGTAATATAATTTGTTTTTCAAAGTTGTTTTGTATTAAAGAATTCTATTATTTATTATAATGGAAATAATTCAAACTAGGCTCGTATTATAATTATTGTGAAAGCTACCACACAGTTTACATATTCCTGTAAATTAAGTTTTGTGCATATTAATATTCAGGAAAGCACTAATAATTTGTTCTGTGATACTTACAGTAGTTCGCCACGAAGTACACGATTATATACCAAAAGTGTCCGTAGATTGCAGATATAATGCACAGGATTAACCCCAGGATGATTCGGGCGATGCTGACAAATATGTACGGGTAAACGAACGAGCCTCTTTTCTGCAAAGCAAATTCATTTTTAGTTTTAATAACTAAATATATGACAAGAGTTTTTGCTTTTTGTGGTTTTCGTTGCTTCTGGGGACTCCTAGACATAGCCAAACTCAAAATATATTATATCAATGATGAATTTATGCCATAATCAGTGAGCACTGTACAGAATGTTAGAATCAAATTTAGTGCCAACACCATATGTGTGTACATATTACACATATCTTAGCAACTCTATTATCTTATATTCACTTATCACTCACCTTTTAATGTGTTTTAAGGAGAATCTTACATGCTTTATTTGAGAGTCGACTTTCGAGAACTATTAATTTCGTTCTGTCATTAGTAACACCTACTACAAGAACCGAGTCTTCTAAGAAGCTTGAAAATGAGAGCACTTACTTAATATGTCTTTAAAGTCGACTCGCAAATATACTAAGTAAGACTCTTGTTTAAATACATCAAAATGTTGGTGGTATATATATATATATATATATATATTATACATAATAAACTAAACGTATTATTTTTAAAATTTATAATTCAACCCTTCTCATCAATTTAAAACATTAACTTAAAAAAGACCTCCATTCATAGAATGTCAAACAAGACGTTTTATTTGTTGAAACTTGATAAAGCTTTTAAAATTATCAATATGTTAAACTGATGAAAAAGCATCAAGTTATATTTTTTTTATAAATAAATATACATTTTTAGAAAATATATGTTTATTGTTAAATTGATGTTTAACAAGAAAAATATGGCCTAAAATTCATAATGTAGGTACACATGTTATGAGTGTTAATAAACACTGTTGTTATTCCATTATCATTACACTCAGTCTAATCTCAAATGTTTTAAAGTTCTTTTAGATATTTAATTTTGTATAAACCAAAATTTGTGTGTGTGTGTGTGTGTGTGTGTGTGTGTGTGTGTGTGTGTGTGTGTGTGTGTGAGAGAGAGAGAGAGAGAGAGAGAGAGAGTGGTGTGTGTGTGAGAGAGAGAGAAAGAGTGGTGTGTGTGTGTGTGTGTGAGAGAGAGAGAGAGAGTGGTGTGCGCGCGCGCGTGTGTGTGTGAGTGAATGAGTGTGTGTGTGTGTGTGTGCGCGCGCGCGCGTGTGTGTGTGTGTGTTTTTGTGGCGTGTGTGTTTGTGTGTGTGTGTGTGTGTTTTCATCCGAGCACAGAAACGGAATTGTGTAGAGTTCCTGTAGATAACGCTCGCCAAATATTTTAGACCCCCCCCACTGTGTTTAACATATGGTGATTAAATGATGGCTCGTTTAACTCCCTACTTACCGTGGCAGCTCCATAGAACAGCATCACTCCTATGAGGAGCGCGCAGATGCCGATGATGATTTGAATGACGTACACGTACTTTTCCGCTGAAAAATAAATACATTAAACTAGATCATCCATTTTCCCTCTAACTGAAACGCTTATAACTTACTAAGTAATTATGTAGATTTTGTAAACGTTACGTTTACTACTATATTGTATAGATGATTTTATTTTAATGGGGTTGCCAACTAACGATTCTAAAAATTTTAAAAACTAATTTTTGTTTATCCTTACCATGTAACAATTTACTTTCAATCGAATAATACTATGAAATGTCAAATACAATTGTACCAAATAGTACACGTATTTTATACACGGTGGTCTGAAGATATGACGGATCTTCAGGAGGTAATTTTACAACTACGAAAAAGCGTTTATACAAATATAGAGCTGCATAGCCTATTCTTCGTTAGCAAGTTAGTTAAAGACTTTATCTGGATTTCAGCTACTTCTTAACTATAAGTTCCTAGAAATTTTAAGACGTTATATAAAAGGCAGCAGAAGTTATTCCTTATGATTGTTTACTTGAAAAAGCGAATAAAACATATCGCAGTACTTCGATATTCATTGCATTTATTCGATATGGTTTTTGGGTTCATTCCATAATTTTTTATCACTGGTAAATTAGAAATTATTTCATTTCAAACTTTGCTTCTGGGATACCATATGCCAATAAGTCTACATTTACCAGGAGTAACAGACGTGAGTAAATTGGCTTGCGCAGAAGGTTACCATTATTATTAATACAGTGTTAATACACTATATAATAATAATACTGTATAATACACTATATAATATAAAGGTAATAATTTATATAAGTCTGATTTGGGGGTTTGGAAAGGTAGGGAGTATAAATATTGCGAGCTAGCTACATAAAGCTTTTGTATCTGTAAGGTGATAGGGGAAGCGTGGCCCAGTAGTGCATGATTATACCCCGAATACAGTACCTAGGAGTGTCATGACGTAAGCAGTGGGGTTGAGGGGTATTTTCGAATCAACGTATAGTGATGACACTCTATCTTCGCATATGATGGGAGGTAGCGGTTTGGGAGAAAGCTTACTCAGCCGGACTGAGTTGGCTACTGCTCCACTACTGTCACCGGCGCACGAGAAGAGCCCTGACCCAAGGCAGGTTAAAACGATAAAACCATTCCCGCAAATATTTCTAACACTAAACGTTAGATTTAAAGGAAATTAAAATGCAAAAACGGGACCATATATAATTTATTTTGTGCTTCCCTTCTTATTAAAATTATTAATTTTATCTATCTGTAAATACTTATATTACTTACTAAAATATAACTACTAATTAACTATCATACGGTTAGGTTATGTTTGTAGGTCAGGAATACATAGACAGCGCATGCGCAGAAGTGAAAACCAAGCGTAACTAATTTCTACACAAGGTCTCTTTTCGTATCTGGCGATAATATCCGTAAGCCGAACATAAGTCCTTTGCTAGAGTCTAATAATTTACCTGTTCTAGCTATGGATCATTTTCCCTACTTGCTGACGTGTTTTGTTTGCCTGAGCAGTTCCGCGCATGCGCCAACTTACAAGCTATAGAGCCATAACTCGCATAGTACGTGTAGCAGCATCCCTCATACAGGGTGTATATACGCGCACTCATACATTTCGATTCTCTTGCTTATTTTTTTTTGTTCTATTAAATAGAATTATAAGAATTTAGGTAATTTAAAAATTAACTTTAACTAAAGATAGTTTTGAAAGGTTTTCGAAGCCTCCTTACCTGAGCCAATCGAAGAAATTCCATCGAATAAATTTGTAATTCCAGATAGCTGAAAAATAAAAAAATAATGTTTAGAAGTGAAATAACCTGTGCAATAAAGTTAATATAATACTCTAAGAGTACACGTATTCATGACAAGAATATAATTGTTGCTTAAAATTCCCCTGGTCTGAAAGTCGGATGAAGGCTTCACAGACACTGTTTACCCGCTAGCCTACAACCCCGTGTAAAGATAGAGTTGCAAAATGGAATTCGTAGTATCGGTAGTGTTAAAGAAAGGTCATGAAACATTTTCCCGCGAAAGGACTATAATAACACTACGGCAGATGTTCCCGTAGTTTGTGATCCTACCCATAGTAAATAAACAATATGGCTTAGAGATCGCCATCTGGTCATGGGTTTTTTACATTATCTATATTGTGTCGCAAAGGTTTACTCCTTGTTAGCGATCCTGCTTATGGCCCCATTGCACTTGGACCTAGCCGGTATCATCTAGTCTTAATAGCTTCTTTTCTTTCAATAAATACAACGGACATTCCGTTTTTATTATAGAAATAAAAGATGGCTGTTTTGCTAGTCAATTATAATATTTGATACTGCTACGGTGACGTTTCGATAACTAGATCGTTAACATCCTCAGGCGTAGTCTTTTTTAGTTGTTACATGTTTCTATGCGAAGACATCATTAGTGCGTTACTTTTGAACGCACTGATGTTTTCACATAGAAACGTGTAAGAACTAAAAAAGGCTTTGCCTGATGGCTATAACGGTGAAACGACACCGCAGCAGTATCAAATATTATAATTGACTCGCAAAACAGCCGACTTTTATTTCTATTACAAATCTGTGCGAGTGTAACTTGAATTAGACTGTTTTTATAACCACGACATAAAGTAGGACTGCTGCAGGGCATCGCCTTCACACTGGGTAATAAGATAATCCCTAGATAATTGTACGGAAGTACCAATACGTAGCCCTTCAGGATCGTATCTAAACGTTCCCTCTGGATCTTTAGAGCTATGGCGAGCCTGGTTTGCTTATTTCTGCTTTTCACTAAAACACTTGAGGGAACTCATCATGTTAATTCCATATAACATCTTCCGTGAATTTATCACCTGCCTTACAGAACTGAGATAACATCTATTAATATAAACACTTGGCAAAACTATTGCGTAGACATTACGTGTGACAAATGTATGCCCTTAACTTTCTTAGCCACACTTACCGGGGTCGACATTTGGGAATAGCAAAATAACTTTGTGTTTGTCGATTTCACATATTTCTGTTTCTTTTAATCTTTCCGTAACATTACCATCTTGATCTAACCTAAATACTAAACCTTTCCTAATCGCAATAGCACTAGATTACAAGAAATACACGCTGGTGATACACCATATATATTTTTTAATCACAACTAGTTTCCACCAACGACGATATCACATCATGAGTGATATATCTACACTGTAATGTCAAATCTAGCGTAGATTTATCTAGCATGGTTGTCGGCGGGTGTAGTCGAATTCGTCTGATCTGTGTTGGGTAGATCGAACTAGTTTGCGTAGGTGTCAGCTCGACCTGGTCCGACGGGCACATACATGAACAAACTATAGGAATAATTAATTATGTTTAGACTCACAGAGGTTATTGTTAAATAAAATCGGCTGCCTTGCGAGTCAGTTACAACTATTTATTTACACAGGCGACGTTTCAGTAACGCGTACGTTAGGCCTTGTTCCTCCTGCACTCTATTAACAAAACGTCGACATAACCTTAGTATACTTATGAAAACACCGCATTTACTCTCTTCCATTAACCTTTGTCCATCTGTACTAGCGATACATTCCTTTATGTCACAGCGTTATTTGTTAATAGAGTGCAAGAGGAATAAGGCCTAAAGACTATAACGTATCCGTTACTGAAACTTTGTGTAAATAAATAGCTGCATTTGAGTCGCAAGTCAACAGCTTTTATTTAACTGTAGAAATAATTGTTAAGTTAGGTTATTACTCACTTAACATAGAAAACAGCGTACACATGTTTGCCCAATAGTAACGCCCACCGTGACTATGAAGATGAGAAATGGCTTGTGATAGTAAGTATAGGGGGTGGAGTTTCTGAGGGGTACTTAGGTAACCCTTCCGGGGTTTCCTGCCCTACTTGCTTGTTAACAATCGGAATCGAACCACTTCGACCGTGACCCTTTCTTAAGCAACAAAAATATCATTAGAATATTTTGACCATCAGGTACCACCACAGACGATTCAAAACATGTTATGACTAAAAACTTTGTATCGTGAGAAATAGTTCCAGTGTTAATTTAACCTCACAAGCTGTGCTATAACTATTGACATTAGACTATTTGGTATGAAGGTGTGTCTGTATTACATGAGGAACGTAGCGACACCGTAGGATCTCTGCCACCGTTTATTGTGCTTCTGTAGTTACAATTTTCTTTTATAAGTTTTATTTAGTTTGAATTATTTTCTGCATTAATTTTAATGTCTTTATTTAAAGCAGTATTACCTCTGGCATTGTATTAAACTGCTAATGTTTAAGGATAACGTGTTTTTGCGATTTTAAGGTGGTCACTCGATTTAACTATTATCGCCTCTGGGTAATAAGGAAAACTATTATCGCTTCCACTTATTAGCTAGGTAAGGTTGGGTTAGGGACAAACCACTTATATACGATAAGCCATATAATATGTCTACCTACTACCTAGACGTGTATGGCCGCAACTCGTAGGTGTCTAAACAATACCTTGAGGCTTCTAATCGCTACTTGCGTTGTCCCCACACTACGCAGGGTTTACTGACTGTCTGTGTGTCTACTCACTACCTAACATGTCTACCTACTACCTGGACGTGTATGGCCGCTACTCGTAGGTGTCTATACGATACCTTGAGGCTTCTAATCGCTACTTGCGTTGTCCCCACACTACGCAAGGTTGACTGACTGTCTGTGTGTCTACTCACTACCTAACATGTCTACCTACTACCTGGACGTGTATGGCCGCTACTCGTAGGTGTCTATACGATACCTTGAGGCTTCTAATCGCTACTTGCGTTGTCCCCACACTACGCAAGGTTGACTGACTGTCTGTGTGTCTACTCACTACCTAACATGTCTACCTACTACCTGGACGTGTATGGCCGCTACTCGTAGGTGTCTATACGATACCTTGAGGCTTCTAATCGCTACTTGCGTTGTCCCCACACTACGCAAGGTTGACTGACTGTCTGTGTGTCTACTCACTACCTAACATGTCTACCTACTACCTGGACGTGTATGGCCGCTACCCGTAGGTGTCTATATGATACCTTGAGGCTTCTAATCGCTACTTGCGTTGTCCCCACACTACGCAAGGTTGACTGACTGTCTGTGTGTCTACTCACTACCTAACATGCCTACCTACTACCAGGACGTGTATGGCCGCTACTCGTAGGTGTCTATACGATACCTTGAGGCTTCTAAGCGATATTTACGTTGTCCCCACACTACGCAAAGTTTACTGCCTGTCTGTGTGTCTACTCACTACCTAACATGCCTACCTACTACCAGGACGTGTATGGCCGCTACTCGTAGGTGTCTATACGTTACCTTGAGGCTTCTAAGCGATATTTACGTTGTCCCCACACTACGCAAAGTTTACTGCCTGTCTGTGTGTCTACTCACTACCTAACATGCCTACCTACTACCAGGACATGTATGGCCGCTACTCGTAGGTGTCTATACGTTACCTTGAGGCTTCTAAGCGATATTTACGTTGTCCCCACACTACGCAAGGTTGACTGACTGTCTGTGTGTCTACTCACTACCTAACATGTCTACCTACTACCTGGACGTGTATGGCCGCTACTCGTAGGTGTCTATACGATACCTTGAGGCTTCTAAGCTATACTTGCGTTGTCCCCACACTACGCAAGGTTTACTGACTGTCTGTGTGTCTACTCACTACCTAACATGTCTACCTACTACCAGGACGTGTATGGCCGCTACCCGTAGGTGTCTATATGATACCTTGAGGCTTCTAATCGCTACTTGCGTTGTCCCCACACTACGCAAGGTTTACTGACTGTCTGTGTGTCTACTCACTACCTAACATGCCTACCTACTACCTGGACGTGTATGGCCGCTACTCGTAGGTGTCTATACGATACCTTGAGGCTTCTAAGCTATACTTGCGTTGTCCCCACACTACGCAAGGTTTACTGACTGTCTGTGTGTCTACTCACTACCTAACATGTCTACCTACTACCAGGACGTGTATGGCCGCTACCCGTAGGTGTCTATATGATACCTTGAGGCTTCTAATCGCTACTTGCGTTGTCCCCACACTACGCAAGGTTTACTGACTGTCTGTGTGTCTACTCACTACCTAACATGCCTACCTACTACCTGGACGTGTATGGCCGCTACTCGTAGGTGTCTATACGATACCTTGAGGCTTCTAATCGCTACTTGCGTTGTCGTCACACTACGCAAGGTTTACTGACTACCTGTGTGTCTACTCACTACCTGTCATGTCTACCTACTACCTAGACGTGTATGGCCGCTACTCGTAGGTGTCTATACGATACCTTGAGGCTTCTAAGCTATACTTGCGTTGTCCCCACACTACGCAAGGTTGACTGACTGTCTGTGTGTCTACTCACTACCTGACATGTCTACCTACTACCTAGACGTGTATGGCCGCTACTCGTAGGTGTCTATACGATACCTTGAGGCTTCTAAGCTATACTTGCGTTGTCCCCACACTACGCAAGGTTTACTGACTACCTGTGTGTCTACTCACTACCTGGCATGTCTACCTACTACCTAGACGTGTATGGCCGCTACTCGTAGGTGTCTATACGATACCTTGAGGCTTCTAAGCTATACTTGCGTTGTCCCCACACTACGCAAGGTTGACTGACTGTCTGTGTGTCTACTCACTAAATGACATGTCTACCTACTACCTAGACGTGTATGGCCGCTACTCGTAGGTGTCTATACGATACCTTGAGGCTTCTAAGCTATACTTGCGTTGTCCCCACACTACGCAAGGTTTACTGACTACCTGTGTGTCTACTCACTACCTGACATGTCTACCTACTACCTAGACGTGTATGGCCGCTACTCGTAGGTGTCTATACGATACCTTGAGGCTTCTAAGCTATACTTGCGTTGTCCCCACACTACGCAAGGTTTACTGACTGTCTGTGTGTCTACTCACTACCTGACATGTCTACCTACTACCTAGACGTGTATGGCCGCTACTCGTAGGTGTCTATACGATACCTTGAGGCTTCTAAGCTATACTTGCGTTGTCCCCACACTACGCAAGGTTTACTGACTACCTGTGTGTCTACTCACTACCTGACATGTCTACCTACTACCTAGACGTGTATGGCCGCTACTCGTAGGTGTCTATACGATACCTTGAGGCTTCTAAGCTATACTTGCGTTGTCCCCACACTACGCAAGGTTTACTGACTACCTGTGTGTCTACTCACTACCTGACATGTCTACCTACTACCTAGACGTGTATGGCCGCTACTCGTAGGTGTCTATACGATACCTTGAGGCTTCTAAGCTATACTTGCGTTGTCCCCACACTACACAAGGTTTACTGACTGTCTGTGTGTCTACTCACTACCTGACATGTCTACCTACTACCTAGACGTGTATGGCCGCTACTCGTAGGTGTCTATACGATACCTTGAGGCTTCTAAGCTATACTTGCGTTGTCCCCACACTACGCAAGGTTTACTGACTGTCTGTGTGTCTACTCACTACCTGACATGTCTACCTACTACCTAGACGTGTATGGCCGCTACTCGTAGGTGTCTATACGATACCTTGAGGCTTCTAAGCTATACTTGCGTTGTCCCCACACTACGCAAGGTTTACTGACTGTCTGTGTGTCTACTCACTACCTGACATGTCTACCTACTACCTAGACGTGTATGGCCGCTACTCGTAGGTGTCTATACGATACCTTGAGGCTTCTAAGCTATACTTGCGTTGTCCCCACACTACGCAAGGTTTACTGACTACCTGTGTGTCTACTCACTACCTGACATGTCTACCTACTACCTAGACGTGTATGGCCGCTACTCGTAGGTGTCTATACGATACCTTGAGGCTTCTAAGCTATACTTGCGTTGTCCCCACACTACGCAAGGTTTACTGACTGTCCGCGTGTCACTACCTGACATGTCTACCTACTACCTAGACGTGTATGGCCGCTACTCGTAGGTGTCTATACGATACCTTGAGGCTTCTAAGCTATACTTGCGTTGTCAACACAATACGCAAGGTTTACTGACTGTCCGCGTGTCACTACCTGACATGTCTACCTACTACCTAGACGTGTATGGCCGCTACTCGTAGGTGTCTATACGATACCTTGAGGCTTCTAAGCTATACTTGCGTTGTCCCCACACTACGCAAGGTTTACTGACTGTCCGCGTGTCACTACCTGACATGTCTACCTACTACCTGGACGTGTATGGCCGCTACCCGTAGGTGTCTATACGATACCTTGAGGCTTCTACGCGATACTTGCGTTGTCCCCACACTACGCAAGGTTTACTGACTGTCCGCGTGTCACTACCTGACATGTCTACCTACTACCTAGACGTGTATGGCCGCTACTCGTAGGTGTCTATACGATACCTTGAGGCTTCTAAGCGATATTTACGTTGTCCCCACACTACGCAAGGTTTACTGACTGTCTGTGTGTCTACTCACTACCTGACATGTCTACCTACTACCTAGACGTGTATGGCCGCTACTCGTAGGTGTCTATACGATACCTTGAGGCTTCTAAGCGATATTTACGTTGTCCCCACACTACGCAAGGTTTACTGACTACCTGTGTGTCTACTCACTACCTGACATGTCTACCTACTACCTAGACGTGTATGGCCGCTACTCGTAGGTGTCTATACGATACCTTGAGGCTTCTAAGCGATATTTACGTTGTCCCCACACTACGCAAGGTTTACTGACTGTCTGTGTGTCTACTCACTACCTAACATGTCTACCTACTACCTAGACGTGTATGGCCGCTACTCGTAGGTGTCTATACGATACCTTGAGGCTTCTAAGCTATACTTGTGTTGTCCCCACACTACGCAAGGTTTACTGACTGTCCGCGTGTCACTACCTGACATGTCTACCTACTACCTAGACGTGTATGGCCGCTACTCGTAGGTGTCTATACGATACCTTGAGGCTTCTAAGCTATACTTGCGTTGTCCCCACACTACGCAAGGTTTACTGACTGTCCGCGTGTCACTACCTGACATGTCTACCTACTACCTAGACGTGTATGGCCGCTACTCGTAGGTGTCTATACGATACCTTGAGGCTTCTAAGCGATATTTACGTTGTCCCCACACTACGCAAGGTTTACTGACTGTCTGTGTGTCTACTCACTACCTAACATGTCTACCTACTACCTAGACGTGTATGGCCGCTACTCGTAGGTGTCTATACGATACCTTGAGGCTTCTAAGCGATATTTACGTTGTCCCCACACTACGCAAGGTTTACTGACTGTCTGTGTGTCTACTCACTACCTAACATGCCTACCTACTACCAGGACGTGTATGGCCGCTACTCGTAGGTGTCTATACGTTACCTTGAGGCTTCTAAGCGATATTTACGTTGTCCCCACACTACGCAAGGTTTACTGACTGTCCGCGTGTCACTACCTGACATGTCTACCTACTACCTGGTCGTGTATGGCCGCTACCCGTAGGTGTCTATACGATACCTTGAGGCTTCTACGCGATACTTGCGTTGTCCCCACACTACGCAAGGTTTACTGACTACCTGTGTGTCTACTCACTACCTAACATGTCTACCTACTACCTAGACGTGTATGGCCGCTACTCGTAGGTGTCTATACGTTACCTTGAGGCTTCTACGCGATACTTGCGTTGTCCCCACACTACGCAAGGTTTACTGACTACCTGTGTGTCTACTCACTACCTAACATGTCTACCTACTACCTGGACGTGTATGGCCGCTACCCGTAGGTGTCTATACGATACCTTGAGGCTTCTACGCGATACTTGCGTTGTCCCCACACTACGCAAGGTTTACTGACTGTCCGCGTGTCACTACCTGACATGTCTACTTACTACCTGGACGTGTATGGCCGCTACTCGTAGGTGTCTATACGATACCTTGAGGCTTCTAATCGCTACTTACGTTGTCCCCACACTACGCAAGGTTTACTGACTGTCCGCGTGTCACTACCTGACATGTCTACCTACTACCTAGACGTGTATGGCCGCTACTCGTAGGTGTCTATACGATACCTTGAGGCTTCTACTCGATACTTGCGTTGTCCCCACACTACGCAAGGTTTACTGACTGTCCGCGTGTCACTACCTAACATGCCTACCTACTACCAGGACGTGTATGGCCGCTACTCGTAGGTGTCTATACGTTACCTTGAGGCTTCTAAGCGATATTTACGTTGTCCCCACACTACGCAAGGTTTACTGACTGTCCGCGTGTCACTACCTGACATGTCTACTTACTACCTGGACGTGTATGGCCGCTACTCGTAGGTGTCTATACGATACCTTGAGGCTTCTAAGCTATACTTGCGTTGTCCCCACACTACGCAAGGTTTACTGACTACCTGTGTGTCTACTCACTACCTGACATGTCTACCTACTACCTAGACGTGTATGGCCGCTACTCGTAGGTGTCTATACGATACCTTGAGGCTTCTAAGCTATACTTGCGTTGTCCCCACACTACGCAAGGTTTACTGACTACCTGTGTGTCTACTCACTACCTGACATGTCTACCTACTACCTAGACGTGTATGGCCTCTACTCGTAGGTGTCTATACGATACCTTGAGGCTTCTAAGCTATACTTGCGTTGTCCCCACACTACGCAAGGTTTACTGACTGTCTGTGTGTCTACTCACTACCTAACATGTCTACCTACTACCAGGACGTGTATGGCCGCTACTCGTAGGTGTCTATACGATACCTTGAGGCTTCTAAGCTATACTTGCGTTGTCCCCACACTACGCAAGGTTTACTGACTGTCCGCGTGTCACTACCTGACATGTCTACCTACTACCTAGACGTGTATGGCCGCTACTCGTAGGTGTCTATATGATACCTTGAGGCTTCTAAGCTATACTTGCGTTGTCCCCACACTACGCAAGGTTTACTGACTGTCCGCGTGTCACTACCTGACATGTCTACCTACTACCTAGACGTGTATGGCCGCTACTCGTAGGTGTCTATACGATACCTTGAGGCTTCTAAGCTATACTTGCGTTGTCCCCACACTACGCAAGGTTTACTGACTGTCCGCGTGTCACTACCTGACATGTCTACCTACTACCTGGACGTGTATGGCCGCTACCCGTAGGTGTCTATACGATACCTTGAGGCTTCTACGCGATACTTGCGTTGTCCCCACACTACGCAAGGTTTACTGACTGTCCGCGTGTCACTACCTGACATGTCTACCTACTACCTAGACGTGTATGGCCGCTACTCGTAGGTGTCTATACGATACCTTGAGGCTTCTAAGCGATATTTACGTTGTCCCCACACTACGCAAGGTTTACTGACTGTCTGTGTGTCTACTCACTACCTGACATGTCTACCTACTACCTAGACGTGTATGGCCGCTACTCGTAGGTGTCTATACGATACCTTGAGGCTTCTAAGCGATATTTACGTTGTCCCCACACTACGCAAGGTTTACTGACTACCTGTGTGTCTACTCACTACCTGACATGTCTACCTACTACCTAGACGTGTATGGCCGCTACTCGTAGGTGTCTATACGATACCTTGAGGCTTCTAAGCGATATTTACGTTGTCCCCACACTACGCAAGGTTTACTGACTGTCTGTGTGTCTACTCACTACCTAACATGTCTACCTACTACCTAGACGTGTATGGCCGCTACTCGTAGGTGTCTATACGATACCTTGAGGCTTCTAAGCTATACTTGTGTTGTCCCCACACTACGCAAGGTTTACTGACTGTCCGCGTGTCACTACCTGACATGTCTACCTACTACCTAGACGTGTATGGCCGCTACTCGTAGGTGTCTATACGATACCTTGAGGCTTCTAAGCTATACTTGCGTTGTCCCCACACTACGCAAGGTTTACTGACTGTCCGCGTGTCACTACCTGACATGTCTACCTACTACCTAGACGTGTATGGCCGCTACTCGTAGGTGTCTATACGATACCTTGAGGCTTCTAAGCGATATTTACGTTGTCCCCACACTACGCAAGGTTTACTGACTGTCTGTGTGTCTACTCACTACCTAACATGTCTACCTACTACCTAGACGTGTATGGCCGCTACTCGTAGGTGTCTATACGATACCTTGAGGCTTCTAAGCGATATTTACGTTGTCCCCACACTACGCAAGGTTTACTGACTGTCTGTGTGTCTACTCACTACCTAACATGCCTACCTACTACCAGGACGTGTATGGCCGCTACTCGTAGGTGTCTATACGTTACCTTGAGGCTTCTAAGCGATATTTACGTTGTCCCCACACTACGCAAGGTTTACTGACTGTCCGCGTGTCACTACCTGACATGTCTACCTACTACCTGGACGTGTATGGCCGCTACCCGTAGGTGTCTATACGATACCTTGAGGCTTCTACGCGATACTTGCGTTGTCCCCACACTACGCAAGGTTTACTGACTACCTGTGTGTCTACTCACTACCTAACATGTCTACCTACTACCTAGACGTGTATGGCCGCTACTCGTAGGTGTCTATACGTTACCTTGAGGCTTCTACGCGATACTTGCGTTGTCCCCACACTACGCAAGGTTTACTGACTACCTGTGTGTCTACTCACTACCTAACATGTCTACCTACTACCTGGACGTGTATGGCCGCTACCCGTAGGTGTCTATACGATACCTTGAGGCTTCTACGCGATACTTGCGTTGTCCCCACACTACGCAAGGTTTACTGACTGTCCGCGTGTCACTACCTGACATGTCTACTTACTACCTGGACGTGTATGGCCGCTACTCGTAGGCGTCTATACGATACCTTGAGGCTTCTAATCGCTACTTACGTTGTCCCCACACTACGCAAGGTTTACTGACTGTCCGCGTGTCACTACCTGACATGTCTACCTACTACCTAGACGTGTATGGCCGCTACTCGTAGGTGTCTATACGATACCTTGAGGCTTCTACTCGATACTTGCGTTGTCCCCACACTACGCAAGGTTTACTGACTGTCCGCGTGTCACTACCTGACATGTCTACCTACTACCTAGACGTGTATGGCCGCTACTCGTAGGTGTCTATACGATACCTTGAGGCTTCTAATCGCTACTTACGTTGTCCCCACACTACGCAAGGTTTACTGACTGTCTGCGTGTCTACTCACTACCTGACATGTCTACCTACTACCTAGACGTGTATGGCCGCTACTTGTAGGTGTCTATACGATACCTTGAGGCTTCTACTCGATACTTGCGTTGTCCCCACACTACGCAAGGTTTACTGACTACCTGTGTGTCTACTCACTACCTGACATGTCTACCTACTACCTAGACGTGTATGGCCGCTACTTGTAGGTGTCTATACGATACCTTGAGGCTTCTAATCGCTACTTACGTTGTCCCCACACTACGCAAGGTTTACTGACTACCTGTGTGTCTACTCACTACCTGACATGTCTACCTACTACCTGGACGTGTATGGCCGCTACTCGTAGGTGTCTATACGATACCTTGAGGCTTCTACTCGATACTTGCGTTGTCCCCACACTACGCAAGGTTTACTGACTGTCCGCGTGTCACTACCTGACATGTCTACCTACTACCTAGACGTGTATGGCCGCTACTCGTAGGTGTCTATACGATACCTTGAGGCTTCTAATCGCTACTTACGTTGTCCCCACACTACGCAAGGTTTACTGACTGTCTGCGTGTCTACTCACTACCTGACATGTCTACCTACTACCTAGACGTGTATGGCCGCTACTTGTAGGTGTCTATA
>JBAIZL010000004.1:221827421-221904921 GCA_036971475.1 Prosapia bicincta
TAGTGCTGACTTCATGTAGGTCGCTTTTCCACGCGAAAAAAAATTCTTCTTCTCTCTGATTGGCGGGGGTAGTTCATTCCTCTTCCTAAATCTAACATATAATTCATTTATACTTTGACATTTAAATTAATAAAAATGTTTAATGGACTTTCCTAAGCCCCTGATAGAGGGTAGGTGTTCTCAAATGATGCAATCCTACATACATATGTTATGATTCTTCTTCTCTCTGATTGGCGGGGGTAGTTCCTCCCTCTTCCTAAATCTAACATATAATTCATTTATACTTTGACATTTAAATTAATAAAAATGTTTAATGGACTTTCCTAAGCCCCTGATAGAGGGTAGGTGTTCTCAAATGATGCAATCCTACATACATATGTTATGATTCTTCTTCTCTCTGATTGGCGGGGGTAGTTCCTCCCTCTTCCTAAATCTAACATATATTTCATTTATACTTTGACATTTAAATTAATAAAAATGTTTAATGGACTTTCTTAAGCCCCTGATAGAGGGTAGGTGTTCTCAAATGATGCAATCCTACATACATATGTTATGATTCTTCTTCTCTCTGATTGGCGGGGGTAGTTTCTCCCTCTTCCTAAATCTAACATATATTTCATTTATACTTTGACATATAATTAATAAAAATGTTTAATGGACTTTCCTAAGCCCCTGATAGAGGGTAGGTGTTCTCAAATGATGCAATCCTACATACATATGTTATGATTCTTCTTCATATACCACACCACTGTTATGGTCTCTTTGTCGTGCGTATATACCACCATAGTTACACAATCCAGTCCTTCAAGTGTGGTGGACGTTTCTAAACCCCTAACAGCTCACTAAACCCCTAATAGAGGGTAGATGTACTTAAGGTGTACGACCCTACATACCTTTGGGCAGATTCTTTTTCATACTCCCCACCACCATGATGGCCTCTATCTTTGTCCTACTTATATACCACCATACTTACATAAGCCAATCTCTAAATGTGTGAACCTCTAATAGGTGGGTTTTCTTAAAGGATGCTACCCTGCGTGTGTTACACATCTGAAGATGATTCTTTTCCATATTCCACATCATATTTGTGACCTCTCTCCCTCTCTCTCTCTCTCTCTTTTTTGTCTTTCTCTCTCTCTTTCCAACACTATTAAGATATGTAAACACTAGATTCACTATAACAAAATGTACGGCGCTACTACAAAATTTTACAGCTTACAACATGAAACCAATTTGGGTGTGCCATAAATTATATGCAGTTACTAAAATGTGAACATTTCTAATGTCCAATTGATGTATCAATTCCCTCGGCAAAATCTAGCACTTATACCAAAGTAAAACTTCTAACCGACTCCGTATATCTCTAGAACAAAAATAAGAGATTGTATGTTTTACGGTATTTAATAACATCATACCTTGCATTCATTTACACACTAGAGTGTTAATTTTCCGAGACCGAAAGCGAGGCAGTATGGACGCTCGCTTTTTTAAAGACTTTATCGAGATCGAAAAATGTTTATTGTTGTAAATTTACTAACGTAAAATGTCATAAACAACGTAGTACTTGTAAGGCTTACTTATATTAGAACCGTAACCTCACAGATGTGGTTCAAACACAGGTTGCTAGTGGCGCTTTATGTTTGATGAAAATAGAGGTAAAGTTAGGCTAAGGCCGCTAGTGAGTGCAACTACTGACCTCATGGAGAATCTCTCATCATAACACGTGCTTGTCGAGGTAAATGGGCTAAATCTAATTAACGAGTATTAACGGTCGTTGCTTAATTTGGATCAGTTTAACGAGGTAAATAAGTAGCTAGCAGTGCTGGTGAAATGAGTCCAATGTATGTCAAAGTAATTTTATTATTGTCATTGGAAGTTTTAAGTGTTGTTATTTCGTAATCATTTTATTTCGTAAATTGTTACCATGTTCTAATACTACGACCTAAACGTAGTATCCAGTTATTAGTTATTTTGCCATTTTCTGGTTGGATACCTAGAGTGTTATTTTGCATTTTCTGATAGGATCCTGGGAGTTATTTTGTCGTTTTTCTGATTGGATCTCGAGAGAATTACAATGCTGTTTTCTGACTTTGGTCTCGAGTGTCATTATGCCGTTTTCTGGCATTCGTCCCAAGTGTCTTTTTGGCGTTTTCTGGCTTTTGTCCCGAGTGCTATTTTGCCGTTTTCTGGATTTGGTTCCAAGTGTCATTTTTCCGTTTTCTGGCTTTGGTCTCGAGAGTAATTTTGCCGTTTTCTGGATAGATCTCGAGAGATTTACAATGCCGTTTTCTGGTTTTGATCCCTAGTGTCATTTTCCAGTTTTCTGGCTTTGGTCCCAAGAATTATTTTGCCGTTTTCTGGTTGGATCCACAGAACTACTTTGTGTTCTTGATACCACACAGTGTGGCTATAAGAAGCCTCACCTTGAGAGTGAAAGGGCTGTAACTGAGTTTGCACATAAAACCTCAAGGAAACGCCAGTATTTTCTAACGCTAGAGGAATTTCTGTTCCGTAAGTAAAGGTAGTTCCGAAAATTGTATTAACTCTCCGAACCGCCTGAAGTTTTCAAATAAGCGTACGCAAATTTATTACAAGTGATTTTTTTTAGAATAGTATTTCCCGCTGTACACTAATTTAATCTCTTCCCTCCTTCAGTTTTACACTTTCTCTGGATGCCTTGCACGCCGTGCTTCGAGCAGACCGTGTAGTTTACACAATGATTTATTTGTGATTCATAAAAACTCCTAAGATATCATTAGGATGACAGAGGAGAGATGCTGACCTACTTTACTTTAGTCGCATGGCTTTCAAAGTGGTCAGAACTACATTTCAACCTCTCTCTAATACCTTACATTTGATTTTAGTTATTCAAGATTATTACAACAAAAAACTTGATAGATATTCATTTCCACAGACTGAGTTGATCTGGGAACTGAAAATCGAACAAAAATCTTCGGTACTGCCGGGGATCGAACCCACTAGGTTTAGGTTAACAGGCGAGTGCTATACCAACTACACTAGTCCGATGCAGTGATTCATTTTTCTTTTCGTAAATCCTTTTACTACATTCACTGTTGCTTGTTACAGTGAGTCCAACAAGCGATGTCTTCTAAAACATTATGCCCATGTTGCTGTTCTGCAGAGTGTACTGTGCACTTTTGACCACACAGCTTCATTTCTTATTTGTCCGCTCCATTCTTCTACGGACCCAGATTTCTATACACTTTCATTTCTTCTAGTTCATTACGTCATAAATTTCACATTTTAGAGGCAAAACTCTGACACTAAATTTCTGCACTAAATCCTAAAGGCACTGCACTAAATATCTTAGATTCAAAATGTGTTTCTTATTTTATTAAAATAGGTTTAAAGTATCAAAATACTACACATTCACAAATAAATATTAAAAATGTATCGAACACTTATATATATAGAAAGCCTTGATAACTATCTCTAAGGCATTGATTGTTAAAATCAGGGCCTACTTATTAAAATAATAAGCCTTGGATTAATCCTTGGACTTTCAAACATCGCATCTTGTGGCGTAAAAACATTCACATTTTAAATTTAGTTTTTATATTTCATGAACAATTTAACATTTTATGAATGTTTAAGCTTTTGAAAAAGCGTTAGTTGTTTTTGAAAGGATTTTTTTCTCGCATTAGATTTATTTGAATATTTGATTTTCATGCAGTTGTAACATAAGAATTACTTGCACAATTTAAGCACGGTAATTAAACTCATAGTATAATAATTAAATTATTATTAATGTAATTCTTGGTAATTGTGAGGTTTAACGGCCACCTGAGATATGTATTGAAAATTGTTGAAAACCACAAAATAGGACGATGTGAACAAGAATTTTTTTTTTAATTTACTCGGAAAAATATTTTTTTATCAATTTAAAGTTGAATAAAAACTTTAGTGCGGAGCAATAATTTGTGGATCGGCCGCGGAGTGATACAGTGACGTCACGCATACCTTACGTGTGTAGATATTTGAGAAACAACGTTTTGGCTTAAGTTTTATGGTTTTTGCAAAGGTATATTTAAATATACTTAGAGTCTCCAGTTAGGATAGATTTGTTTTAAGTTTATGCATTGCTATATACCTTTAATAATATATACCTAAAAAGTGTTCAGTGAAGATAGATTTAAATATAATTTTTTACATTACATAATGGTAAAATGTATAGAATTACAACAAATCAATCCTGCTTAGATACGTCATAGGTATATTTCAATATAAATATATAAAACTAACCTTCCCTGACAATAACAAAAATATTAGTTATCAGTATAGTTTTAAGACATGTTTTTGTTACATAAAGTTTAGATTCCTAAAACGCCAACTACAGTTGTGACGTCACAGTATCACTCCGCGGCCGATGCACAATGAATGCTTCGCACGGAATTTCTTACCCAACTTTAAATAGATAAAAAATAATTTTTCGTGTAAAATTAGAAAGAACTCTTGTGCATATCGTCCTATTCTGTGGTTTTGAACAATTTTCAATACATATCTCAGGTGGCCGCTAAAACTCACAATTAGTTAAGCTGAAACAACAAACGGCTAAGTTGCCCTTCAGTAGAAAAGTTGTATTTCTTTAAATTAATGAAAAATGCTTAATATAGGATATTTATATAATTAACATTCTTAGTTGACTAATCACATTTCAATATCTATTTTTAACTAATCAAAATATAAATATTTATTAATTAAATACTAAAGAGTCGTAGATTATTTTATCGGTAATTATAAACTAGCCGGAAGTCATCGATGTTGTAAAATAAATTATACTTGATTTCGTAGAAAGTTGTCAGGAACACGAGATAAACAATTTAGATGTATATTAGTGCTAAGCTGCAAAAATATAAATTTTGAAAAAATAACTCCAATTTCAACACATGAGTTTTATAAAATAAACGTTTAGGCCTATATAAACAGAGCACTAAGATGTATTACACCGCAATACATGATTAGCCGTCTCAGAAAGTTGGTTTGTTAAAAAAAATATAGTTCCCTAATGCACTAGGTTAAAAGTTCATGGGTTAGATGAAACACTGCTGTCTTGTTCCGTGTGTCGATGCAAAAACGTATGTTCCAGAAGGGATTTGAAAATTTAGCAAAATTATTTTGTTTTTTTCTTCAATTCGTTTTAGTTTACACCCTTCCTTTACACACACACACAGATACACGCGCGCCATATCATCCTAATAATATACTTTTTATTTATCCCCTCAATTTCAAGTATATTTATTTAACTTGTAGTGGATGACACTTGATGTTAATACGGGGTTTTTCCAAAAAAAAAATCAATAATCAAATTACATTTTTTAATTTTGCTTCCTATTTTGTCACTTGATTTTGTAGTTTTAGTACAAATTTACATATTTACATAGATTACATATTTACATTAATTGTAATTATTTAATAAAAAGTAACTAAAATTTAAAAAAGTTTTGACCTAATTAGGAATTTACTAAATTTTTTTTCTATTGTTTCAACTATACCTGGTGAAGAAGAAAGACCTTGGGATCTAGCAATAATACCAAAATTTGGTTTTGGTGCCCCAAAAATTGAAAATCTTGAAAAGCCTGCCTTTCAACACACGAACTAAGTTAAATCATAGTTTTTATAAACTAGAGCACTACACTACAATAAAGTTATATTACAATAGGCTGCAAAGTATCTTGTTAGATTAGGTTAGGTTTGTTTTTAAATAATAAAGTTTAATAATGTTCGAGGTTTGAAGCGTTAAAACTCACACCGTCTTGTCCCGTGCGGCAAAAGCTTGTACCGAAATGGAGGCCACCTCAAAAATTGCTTTCTCAACAAACATTATTTGTTTTTTTCTAATATAATCTATTTATACTGAATATTTGGTAGCTATATTCCAATTTAATATAATATATTGGTCTGTAGTTTAAAAAAAACGTGATTTAATACAGTTTTTGCTTTGTAAATTTATATTTTTTTCCAAATATTTTTCAATTTTTTATCTGTCTGCACTGAATTTTATTATTTTTTTCTATTTTGTTTGAGTTTTTAGCATCACCTGATAATTTTTTTTTAATATCTTGATAGTTATAAAATAATTTCTAAATGTCGTCTTAGCGTATTTTAGTTGTTTTATTGTCATATTTTTATTGATGAGAAAAATTGTCAAAGCTATAAGAATGGGCTTCCTTACTAGCAACTGCAAACAAGCCGGTGCCTATCTTATAATATTGCGTGCTCAGTACTTGTCGGGTTTTACAAACTAACATTTATAAATACAATACAAAATACTTACGCAATCACTCGACACAAACCCAAACGTAAGCGCGCACTTTGTTATATAGAACTGCTGTCACAGGAGTGAGCTCTGACAAGCAGGAAGAGCCGATGGTATCAGTAAGGTGCGGCTGTCGATAAGGCGCCTCGTAATGAGGTTCCGTGAACGCTATCAACAAAACAAACCAACTGATAACGCCATATTGATTTTTACTTTTACACTAACGCGAGAATAAACATTTTCCTAAAAATGAAACTGTAATCAATCATATTACATTTGAATTTTCTAAGAATTAATAAAATAAGTTAATTTTTTTCAATTCCCTCTTAGTTCACACTGTCACTATATATATATTTATTTATTTATTTATTTATTTATATATATATAAATATATATATATATATATATATATTTATTTATTTATATTTATATTTATATATATATATATATATATATATATATATATATATATATATATATATATAAATATCGCAATATGTTTTCTTGTGTATTAATAAAGAACAAAAGTCAAAATACAAATACAAGAATTATATTTGAATTTACAATTCAAAGCTTTTCGTTGGCTAACAGTACCAACATCATCAGGAATATTAAAAATATTTTAATAGCTAGAAATGCACTTCTCAGAGATGTATACGAATTTTTCTTTTTCTCTCATCTGGTTGTTGTCGAAACCTCCGTTGCACATTCAAAGACTAACGCTTAGGCACCGTAGCTAGAAATGCACTTCTCAAAGATGTATACGAATTTTTCTATTTCTCCCATCTCGTTGTTGTCGAAACCTCCGTTGCACAACCTTAAATTGTTGTTATTATTATCACACAATATTATAAATAATGCTTCAGGTTTAAAAATGAATGAAAAAAATAAAATAACCAAACGAACTGGATTAACGGTATCGAACCTTGCTTCAAAAACGGACAATGCGAAAGGAAACTACAACACAATGAAAGCTACGAAAAAAGAAAGCGTATAAATAGTAACAAACACAAGTATTAGTTTTTTTTTTTTTGAGAAAATCCAATGACGTTACCTTACCCTAATTATACAACCTAAAATTAAAATAACTAATATTACTAAATTAAACGAAGTAATATTAAAGAAATAAATTATACCAACTAAAACCAAGCAAACAAGATTTTTAATATTATTATGTAAATCCAGTTGGCGTAAAAAGGCTATCACATTGACACTTAAGGCCACCTTTAAACTTAAGTTGGTAATGTTTTCTTGTTTTTACTAATTTCTAATAATACTGTAATGAGATATTTTTTTAACAAATGAATTTATGACCAAACATATTGTTACCAAATTGTTAGCAGTAATCCGTCACAGTCTTACATTCAAGCCAATTCTATTAGGGCGATAAAATTCAAAACCACTATTTTTATATAAAACAATTTTGAAACAAACTGCACAGTTTAAAAAGCTATAGAAAATAGCAGAAGGTGAACATTATATGTAAAGGCATTTGTAAAAGTACTAAACAAAGCCTATAAAAAAGTCTTAGAGAGTGTCAGATTTTAACAACTTAAATCAGTCACAAAGTAATGAAGTGTTTACGATTAAAGTGACGAAATATCCAAAAATACCCAGATTTGCTTTAGTACCCAGTACTGATAAAGTCGTGTTACAGTCGTCACTCGGATTCTTAAGTACCGTGAGTCAGACTCTGAAATTCTCGAATATAAACGTCATAGTCTTTAATTAATTAACCCCATTACAAGTCTCCTTTAAAGGGGAACTAATCCACTTCAAAGCTTACTTTAGAATTATATTGAAACCTATCTTTTTAAATTTTCCTAAAACTTCACCTAAGAAGTAAAATTAGGTCCAGTTAGTTCCTACCATCACCACGCGGTAGCGACACTTAGCTTAAGTTCTATCAGCTAATATTTCATTGTCATACAACGGGCAAGAACTAATAAGTAACCAGATCGACCTGACATGAAACCTCGTCTGATTGTATTTTTTGTTATATATGTTCATCTGGTAATTTATCTTGCATCTGGTAACTGTAAAGACATAAAACCAATAGCAACTGTATCTGAGTTCAGGTATTGGGGCTGTAACATCTAGGTTATAAATTCAAGTGTGGTACTGTAACTCCAAGTATGTTGCTGTACTTTAAGTATGGGACTGTAACTCCAAGTATGGGACTGTAACTCCAAGTATAGAACTGTAACTTCAGTATGGGACTGTAACTTCAAGTATGGGACTGTACTTCAAGTATAGAACCGTAACGTCAAGTATGGGACTGTAACTTCAAGTATGGGACTGTACTTCAAGTATAGAACCGTAACCTCAAATATGGGATTGTACCTACAAGTATGGGACTGTATTTCAAGTGTAGAACTGTAACTTCAGTATGGGTTGTAACTTCAAGTATGGGGCTGAACTTCAAGTATAGAACCGTAAATTCAAGTGTGAGACTGTACTTCAATTATAGAACTGTAACTTCAGTATGGAACTGTACCTTCAAGTATGAGACTGTACTTCAACTATAGAACTGTAACTTCAGTATGGAACTGTACCTTCAAGTATGAGACTGTACTTCAACTATAGAACTGTAAATTCAGTATGGAACTGTACCTTCAAGTATGAGACTGTACTTCAACTATAGAACTGTAACTTCAGTATGGAACTGTACCTTCAAGTATGAGACTGTACTTCAACTATAGAACTGTAAATTCAGTATGGAACTGTACCTTCAAGTATAGAACTGTAAATCCAGTATGGAACTGTACCTTCAAGTATGCGACTGTACTTCAACTATAGAACTGTAACTTTAGTATGGAACTGTACCTTCAAGTATGAGACTGTACTTCAACTATAGAACTGTAACTTCAGTATGGAACTGTACCTTCAAGTATGAGACTGTACTTCAACTATAGAACTGTAACTTCAGTATGGAACTGTACCTTCAAGGATGAGACTGTACTTCAAATATAGAACTGTAACTTCAGTATCGAACTGTACCATCAAGTATGAGACTGTACTTCAACCAAAGAACTGTAACTTCAGTATGGAACTGTACCTTCAAGTATGAGACTGTACTTCAACTATAGAACTGTAACTTCAGTATGGAACTGTACCTTCAAGTATGAGACTGTACTTCAAATATAGAACTGTAACTTCAGTATGGAACTGTACCATCAAGTATGAGACTGTACTTCAACTATAGAACTGTAACTTCAGTATGGAACTGTACCTTCAAGTATGAGACTGTACTTCAACTATAGAACTGTGACTTAGTATGGAACTGTACCATCAAGTATGAGAATGTACTTCAACCAAAGAACTGTAACTTCAGTATGGAACTGTACCTTCAAGTATGAGACTGTACTTCAACTATAGAACTGTAACTTCAGTATGGAACTGTACCTTCAAGTATGAGACTGTACTTCAACTATAGAACTGTAACTTCAGTATGGAACTGTACCTTCAAGTATGAGACTGTACTTCAACTATAGAACTGTGACTTAGTATGGAACTGTACCATCAAGTATGAGACTGTACTTCAACCAAAGAACTGTAACTTCAGTATGGAACTGTACCTTCAAGTATGAGACTGTACTTCAACTATAGAACTGTAACTTCAGTATGGAACTGTACCTTCAAGTATGAGACTGTACTTCAACTATAGAACTGTAACTCCAGTATGGAACTATACCTTCAAGTATGAGACTGTACTTCAACTATAGCACTGTAACTTCAGTATGGAACTGTACATTCAAATATGAGACTGTACTTCAACTGTAGAACTGTAACTTCAGTATGGAACTGTACCTTCAAGTATGAGACTGTACTTCAACTTTAGAACTGTAAATTCAGTATGGAACTGTACTTTCAAGTAAGAGACTGTACTTCAACTATAGAACTGTAACTTCAGTATGGAACTGTACCTTCTAGTATGAGACTGTACTTCAAATATAGAACTGTAATTTCAGTATGGAACTGTACCTTCAAGTATGAGACTGTACTTCAACTATAGAACTGTAACTTCAGTATGGAACTGTACCTTCAAGTATGAGACTGTACTTCAACTATAGAACTGTAACTTTAGTATGGAACTGTACCTTCAAGTATGAGACTGTACTTCAACTATAGAACTGTAACTTCAGTATGGAACTGTACCTTCAAGTATGAGACTGTACTTCAACTATAGAACTGTAACTTCAGTATGGAACTGTACCTTCAAGTATGAGACTGTACTTCACTATAGAACTGTAACTTCAGTATGGAACTGTACCTTCAAGTATGAGACTGTACTTAACTATAGAACTGTAACTTTAGTATGGAACTGTACCTTCAAGTATGAGACTGTACTTCAACTATAGAACTGTAACTTCAGTATGGAACTGTACCTTCAAGTATGAGACTGTACTTCAACTATAGAACTGTAACTCTAGTATGGAACTATACCTTCAAGTATGAGACAGTACATCAACTATAGAACTGTGACTTCAGTATGGAACTGTACCATCAAGTATGAGACTGTACTTCAACCAAAGAACTGTAACATCAGTATGGAACTGTACCTTCAAGTATGAGACTGTACTTCAACAATAGACCTGTAACTTTAGTATGGAACTGTACCTTCAAGTATGAGACTGTACTTCAACTATAGAACTGTAACTTTAGTATGGAACTGCACCTTCAAGTATGAGACTGTACTTCAACTATAGAACTGTAACTTCAGTATGGAACTGTACCTTCAAGTATGAGACTGTACTTCAACTATAGAACTGTGACTTAGTATGGAACTGTACCATCAAGTATGAGACTGTACTTCAACCAAAGAACTGTAACTTCAGTATGGAACTGTACCTTCAAGTATGAGACTGTACTTCAACTATAGAACTGTAACTTCAGTATGGAACTGTACCTTCAAGAATGAGACTGTACTTCAACTATAGAATTGTAACTTCAATATGGAACTGTACCTTCAAGTATGAGACTGTACTTCAACTATAGAACTGTAACTTCAGTATGGAACTGTACCTTCAAGTATGAGACTGTACTTCAACTATAGAACTGTAACTTCAGTATGGAACTGTACCTTTAAGTATGAGACTGTACTTCAACTATAGAACTGTAACTTCAGTATGGAACTGTACCTTCAAGTATGAGACAGTACTTCAACTATAGAACTGCAACTTTAGTATGGATCTGTACCTTCAAGTATGAGACTGTACTTCATCTATAGAACTGTAACTTTAGTATGGAACTGTACCTTCAAGAATGAGACTGTACTTCAACTATAGAACTGTAACTTTAGTATGGAACTGTACCTTCAAGTATGAGACTGTACTTCAACTATAGAACTGTAACTTTAGTATGGAACTGTACCTTCAAGTATCAGACTGTACTTCAACTATAGAACTGTAACTTCAGTATGGAACTGTACCTTCAAGTATGAGACTGTACTTCAACTATAGAACTGTAAATTCAGTATGGAACTGTACCTTCAAGTATGAGACTGTACTTCAACTATAGAACTGTAACTTTAGTATGGAACTGTACCTTCAAGTATGAGACTGTACTTCAACTATAGAACTGTAACTTCAGTATGGAACTGTACCTTCAAGTATGAGACTGTACTTCAACTATAGAACTGTAACTTCAGTATGGAACTGTACCTTCAAGTATGAGACTGTACTTCAACTATAGAACTGTAACTTCAATATGGAACTGTACCTTCAAGTATGAGACTGTACTTCAACTATAGAACTGTAACTTCAGTATGGAACTGTATCTTCAAGTATGAGACTGTACTTCAACTATAGAACTGTAACTTCAGTATGGAACTGTACCTTCAAGTATGAGACTGTACTTCAACTATAGAACTGCAACTTTAGTATGGATCTGTACCTTCAAGTATGAGACTGTACTTCATCTATAGAACTGTAACTTTAGTATGGAACTGTACCTTCAAGAATGAGACTGTACTTCAACTATAGAACTGTAACTATAGAACTGTACGTTTAGTATGGAACTGTACCTATAAGTATGAGACTGTACTTCAACTATAGAACTGTAACTTTAGTATGGAACTGTACCTTCAAGTATGAGACTGTACTTCAACTATAGAACTGTAACTTTAGTATGGAACTGTACCTTCAAGTATGAGACTGTACTTCAACTATAGAACTGTAACTTTAGTATGGAACTGTACTTTCAAGTATGAGACTGTACTTCAACTATAGAACTGTAACTTCAGTATGGAACTGTACATTTAAGTATGAGACTGTACTTCAACTATAGAACTGTAACTTTAGTATGGAACTGTACCTTCAAGTATCAGACTGTACTTCAACTATAGAACTGTAACTTCAGTATGGAACTGTACCTTCAAGTATAGAACTGTAAATCCAGTATGGAACTGTACCTTCAAGTATGCGACTGTACTTCAACTATAGAACTGTAACTTTAGTATGGAACTGTACCTTCAAGTATGAGACTGTACTTCAACTATAGAACTGTAACTTCAGTATGGAACTGTACCTTCAAGTATGAGACTGTACTTCAACTATAGAACTGTAACTTCAGTATGGAACTGTACCTTCAAGTATGAGACTGTACTTTAACTATAGAACTGTAACTTTAGTATGGAACTGCACCTTCAAGTATGAGACTGTACTTCAACTATAGAACTGTAACTTCAGTATGGAACTGTACCTTCAAGTATGAGACTGTACTTCAACTATAGAACTGTGACTTAGTATGGAACTGTACCATCAAGTATGAGACTGTACTTCAACCAAAGAACTGTAACTTTAGTATGGAACTGTACCTTCAAGAATGAGACTGTACTTCAACTATAGAACTGTAACTTTAGTATGGAACTGTACCTTCAAGTATGAGACTGTACTTCAACTATAGAACTGTAACTTTAGTATGGAACTGTACCTTCAAGTATCAGACTGTACTTCAACTATAGAACTGTAACTTCAGTATGGAACTGTACCTTCAAGTATGAGACTGTACTTCAACTATAGAACTGTAAATTCAGTATGGAACTGTACCTTCAAGTATGAGACTGTACTTCAACTATAGAACTGTAACTTTAGTATGGAACTGTACCTTCAAGTATGAGACTGTACTTCAACTATAGAACTGTAACTTCAGTATGGAACTGTACCTTCAAGTATGAGACTGTACTTCAACTATAGAACTGTAACTTCAGTATGGAACTGTACCTTCAAGTATGAGACTGTAGTTCAACTATAGAACTGTAACTTCAGTATGGAACTGTACCTTCAAGTATGAGACTGTACTTCAACTATAGAACTGTAACTTCAATATGGAACTGTACCTTCAAGTATGAGACTGTACTTCAACTATAGAACTGTAACTTCAGTATGGAACTGTACCTTCAAGTATGAGACTGTAGTTCAACTATAGAACTGTAACTTCAGTATGGAACTGTACCTTCAAGTATGAGACTGTACTTCAACTATAGAACTGTAACTTCAATATGGAACTGTACCTTCAAGTATGAGACTGTACTTCAACTATAGAACTGTAACTTCAGTATGGAACTGTATCTTCAAGTATGAGACTGTACTTCAACTATAGAACTGTAACTTCAGTATGGAACTGTACCTTCAAGTATGAGACTGTACTTCAACTATAGAACTGTAACTTCAGTATGGAACTGTACCTTCAAGTATGAGACTGTACTTCAACTATAGAACTGCAACTTTAGTATGGATCTGTACCTTCAAGTATGAGACTGTACTTCATCTATAGAACTGTAACTTTAGTATGGAACTGTACCTTCAAGAATGAGACTGTACTTCAACTATAGAACTGTAACTATAGAACTGTACGTTTAGTATGGAACTGTACCTTCAAGTATGAGACTGTACTTCAACTATAGAACTGTAACTTTAGTATGGAACTGTACCTTCAAGTATGAGACTGTACTTCAACTATAGAACTGTAACTTTAGTATGGAACTGTACCTTCAAGTATGAGACTGTACTTCAACTATAGAACTGTAACTTTAGTATGGAACTGTACTTTCAAGTATGAGACTGTACTTCAACTACAGAACTGTAACTTCAGTATGGAACTGTACATTTAAGTATGAGACTGTACTTCAACTATAGAACTGTAACTTTAGTATGGAACTGTACCTTCAAGTATCAGACTGTACTTCAACTATAGAACTGTAACTTCAGTATGGAACTGTACCTTCAAGTATAGAACTGTAAATCCAGTATGGAACTGTACCTTCAAGTATGCGACTGTACTTCAACTATAGAACTGTAACTTTAGTATGGAACTGTACCTTCAAGTATGAGACTGTACTTCAACTATAGAACTGTAACTTCAGTATGGAACTGTACCTTCAAGTATGAGACTGTACTTCAACTATAGAACTGTAACTTCAGTATGGAACTGTACCTTCAAGTATGAGACTGTACTTTAACTATAGAACTGTAACTTTAGTATGGAACTGCACCTTCAAGTATGAGACTGTACTTCAACTATAGAACTGTAACTTCAGTATGGAACTGTACCTTCAAGTATGAGACTGTACTTCAACTATAGAACTGTGACTTAGTATGGAACTGTACCATCAAGTATGAGACTGTACTTCAACCAAAGAACTGTAACTTCAGTATGGAACTGTACCTTCAAGTATGAGACTGTACTTCAACTATAGAACTGTAACTTCAGTATGGAACTGTACCTTCAAGTATGAGACTGTACTTCAACTATAGAACTGTAACTTCAGTATGGAACTGTACCTTCAAGTATGAGACTGTACTTCAACTATAGAACTGTGACTTAGTATGGAACTGTACCATCAAGTATGAGACTGTACTTTAACCAAAGAACTGTAACTCCAGTATGGAACTATACCTTCAAGTATGAGACTGTACTTCAACTATAGCACTGTAACTTCAGTATGGAACTGTACATTCAAATATGAGACTGTACTTCAACTGTAGAACTGTAACTTCAGTATGGAACTGTACCTTCAAGTATGAGACTGTACTTCAACTTTAGAACTGTAAATTCAGTATGGAACTGTACTTTCAAGTAAGAGACTGTACTTCAACTATAGAACTCTAACTTCAGTATGGAACTGTACCTTCTAGTATGAGACTGTACTTCAAATATAGAACTGTAACTTCAGTATGGAACTGTACCTTCAAGTATGAGACTGTACTTCAACTATAGAACTGTAACTTCAGTATGGAACTGTACCTTCAAGTATGAGACTGTACTTCAACTATAGAACTGTAACTTTAGTATGGAACTGTACCTTCAAGTATGAGACTGTACTTCAACTATAGAACTGTAACTTCAGTATGGAACTGTACCTTCAAGTATGAGACTGTAGTTCAACTATAGAACTGTAACTTCAGTATGGAACTGTACCTTCAAGCATGAGACTGTACTTCAACTATAGAACTGTAACTTTAGTATGGAACTGTACCTTCAAGTATGAGACTGTACTTCAACTATAGAACTGTAACTTCAGTATTTAACTGTACCTTCAAGTATGAGACTGTACTTCAACTATAGAACTGTAACTTCAGTATGGAACTGTACCATCAAGTATGAGACTGTACTTCAACTATAGAACTGTAACTTCAGTATCGAACTGTACCTTCAAGCATGAGACTGTAGTTCAACTATAGAACTGTAACTTCAGTATGGAACTGTACCTTCAAGTATGAGACTGTACTTCAACTATAGAACTGTAACTTCAATATGGAACTGTACCTTCAAGTATGAGACTGTACTTCAACTATAGAACTGTAACTTCAGTATGGAACTGTATCTTCAAGTATGAGACTGTACTTCAACTATAGAACTGTAACTTCAGTATGGAACTGTACCTTCAAGTATGAGACTGTACTTCAACTATAGAACTGTAACTTCAGTATGGAACTGTACCTTCAAGTATGAGACTGTACTTCAACTATAGAACTGCAACTTTAGTATGGATCTGTACCTTCAAGTATGAGACTGTACTTCATCTATAGAACTGTAACTTTAGTATGGAACTGTACCTTCAAGAATGAGACTGTACTTCAACTATAGAACTGTAACTATAGAACTGTACGTTTAGTATGGAACTGTACCTTCAAGTATGAGACTGTACTTCAACTATAGAACTGTAACTTTAGTATGGAACTGTACCTTCAAGTATGAGACTGTACTTCAACTATAGAACTGTAACTTTAGTATGGAACTGTACCTTCAAGTATGAGACTGTACTTCAACTATAGAACTGTAACTTTAGTATGGAACTGTACTTTCAAGTATGAGACTGTACTTCAACTACAGAACTGTAACTTCAGTATGGAACTGTACATTTAAGTATGAGACTGTACTTCAACTATAGAACTGTAACTTTAGTATGGAACTGTACCTTCAAGTATCAGACTGTACTTCAACTATAGAACTGTAACTTCAGTATGGAACTGTACCTTCAAGTATAGAACTGTAAATCCAGTATGGAACTGTACCTTCAAGTATGCGACTGTACTTCAACTATAGAACTGTAACTTTAGTATGGAACTGTACCTTCAAGTATGAGACTGTACTTCAACTATAGAACTGTAACTTCAGTATGGAACTGTACCTTCAAGTATGAGACTGTACTTCAACTATAGAACTGTAACTTCAGTATGGAACTGTACCTTCAAGTATGAGACTGTACTTTAACTATAGAACTGTAACTTTAGTATGGAACTGCACCTTCAAGTATGAGACTGTACTTCAACTATAGAACTGTAACTTCAGTATGGAACTGTACCTTCAAGTATGAGACTGTACTTCAACTATAGAACTGTGACTTAGTATGGAACTGTACCATCAAGTATGAGACTGTACTTCAACCAAAGAACTGTAACTTCAGTATGGAACTGTACCTTCAAGTATGAGACTGTACTTCAACTATAGAACTGTAACTTCAGTATGGAACTGTACCTTCAAGTATGAGACTGTACTTCAACTATAGAACTGTAACTTCAGTATGGAACTGTACCTTCAAGTATGAGACTGTACTTCAACTATAGAACTGTGACTTAGTATGGAACTGTACCATCAAGTATGAGACTGTACTTTAACCAAAGAACTGTAACTCCAGTATGGAACTATACCTTCAAGTATGAGACTGTACTTCAACTATAGCACTGTAACTTCAGTATGGAACTGTACATTCAAATATGAGACTGTACTTCAACTGTAGAACTGTAACTTCAGTATGGAACTGTACCTTCAAGTATGAGACTGTACTTCAACTTTAGAACTGTAAATTCAGTATGGAACTGTACTTTCAAGTAAGAGACTGTACTTCAACTATAGAACTCTAACTTCAGTATGGAACTGTACCTTCTAGTATGAGACTGTACTTCAAATATAGAACTGTAACTTCAGTATGGAACTGTACCTTCAAGTATGAGACTGTACTTCAACTATAGAACTGTAACTTCAGTATGGAACTGTACCTTCAAGTATGAGACTGTACTTCAACTATAGAACTGTAACTTTAGTATGGAACTGTACCTTCAAGTATGAGACTGTACTTCAACTATAGAACTGTAACTTCAGTATGGAACTGTACCTTCAAGTATGAGACTGTAGTTCAACTATAGAACTGTAACTTCAGTATGGAACTGTACCTTCAAGCATGAGACTGTACTTCAACTATAGAACTGTAACTTTAGTATGGAACTGTACCTTCAAGAATGAGACTGTACTTCAACTATAGAACTGTAACTTCAGTATGGAACTGTACCTTCAAGTATGAGACTGTACTTCAACTATAGAACTGTAACTTCAGTATGGAACTGTACCATCAAGTATGAGACTGTACTTCAACTATAGAACTGTAACTTCAGTATCGAACTGTACCTTCAAGCATGAGACTGTACTTCAACTATAGAACTGTAACTTCAGTATGGAACTGTACCTTCAATTATGAGACTGTACTTCAACTATAGAACTGTAACTTTAGTATGGAACTGTACCTTCAAGTATGAGACTGTACTTCAACTATAGAACTGTAACTTCAGTATGGAACTGTACCTTCAAGTATGAGACTGTACTTCAACTATAGAACTGTAACTTCAGTATGGAACTGTACCTTCAAGTATGAGACTGTACTTCAACTATAGAACTGTAACTTTAGTATGGAACTGTACCTTCAAGTATGGGACTGTACTTTAAGTATAGAGCTGTAACTTTAGTATGGAACTGTACCTTCAAGTATGAGACTGTACTTCAACTATAGAACTGTAACTTTAGTATGGAACTGTACCTTCATGTATGAGACTGTACTTCAACTATAGAACTGTAACTTTAGTATGGAACTGTACCTTCAAGTATGAGACTGTACTTCAACTATAGAACTGTAACTTTAGTATGAAACTGTACCTTCAAGTATGAGACTGTACTTCAACTATAGAACTGTAACTTTAGTATGGAACTGTACTTTCAAGTATGAGACTGTACTTCAACTATAGAACTGTAACTTCAGTATGGAACTGTACATTTAAGTATGAGACTGTACTTCAACTATAGAACTGTAACTTTAGTATGGAACTGTACCTTCAAGTATCAGACTGTACTTCAACTATAGAACTGTAACTTCAGTATGGAACTGTACCTTCAAGTATAGAACTGTAAATCCACTATGGAACTGTACCTTCAAGTATGCGACTGTACTTCAACTATAGAACTGTAACTTTAGTATGGAACTGTACCTTCAAGTATGAGACTGTACTTCAACTATAGAACTGTAACTTCAGTATGGAACTGTACCTTCAAGTATGAGACTGTACTTCAACTATAGAACTGTAACTTCAGTATGGAACTGTACCTTCAAGTATGAGACTGTACTTTAACTATAGAACTGTAACTTCAGTATGGAACTGTACATTCAAGTATGAGACTGTACTTCAACTATAGAACTGTAACTTCAGTATGGAACTGTACCTTCAAGTATAGAACTGTAAATCCAGTATGGAACTGTACCTTCAAGTATGCGACTGTACTTCAACTATAGAACTGTAACTTTAGTATGGAACTGTACCTTCAAGTATGAGACTGTACTTCAACTATAGAACTGTAACTTCAGTATGGAACTGTACCTTCAAGTATGAGACTGTACTTCAACTATAGAACTGTAACTTCAGTATGGAACTGTACCTTCAAGTATGAGACTGTACTTCAACTATAGAACTGAAACCTCAGTATGGGACTGTACCTTCAAGTATGAGACTGTACTTCAACTATAGAACTGTAACTTCAGTATGGGACTGTAACTTCAATATGGGACTGTAACTTCAAGTATGTAACTGTACTTCAAGTATAAATTTGTAACTTCAATTATGGGAGTATACCTTCAACTTTGAAACTGGTACTGCAAATATGGGGTTGTAACTCCAAGTATGGGGTGTTCTTCAAGTATGAGACCGTAACACAAAGTATGGGAATGTAACTTCATGTATAGGGACTGTACCTAAAGTATGGAGCGATAACTTCAAGTATGGGACTGTAACGTCAAGCATAGGGACTGTACCTAAAGTATGGAGCGATAACTTCAAGTATGGGACTTTAGCTTCAAGTATGCGACTGTATATATATATATGAATATTTGCAGCAAAATAGTTGGTGCAAGACTGACAACGTCTACTCGCCGCAAAGAACAAATTTAACGTGACCGCTCTGAAAGTATAAATGTTTTTTGATAGAGTGGAGTGTAGACATGTATTTTTTACCGCCTGAGTAGGTGGTCACTGGTCCTTCCTGCGCCTTGTTTAAGGTAAACCTCCCTGGGTACGCAGTAGAGATATAACCTGCAAAAGTACTTTTATGCAGCTCGGATGATCTGTTTACAAGTGACTTCACGATCTTTGAAGAAATATTCGATGTGTCTTTTGTGTAGAGAAACTGTTCTCCCAGGTTTTTTGTACACGCCCTATTAAGTCGTTTAGATACTCCCGCAACTTAATGCACGTGCATTGCCCCCGAATGTCCGGCCAATAGCAACTGAATGTTTCAAATGTTGCATTTTCTTTTGTCTTTGACTTAGGTTACAAGTAAATACTCTTATTAAAGATTCATCTTTCTGACCAGATACAAGCTTCAACCATGAGTAAATTATTTCTCTAGCTTCTTCATATGACAAACGTTAGCCTAAAGATAACAACGGCCACACAATGCTTATGGGGTTATTTAGTGCACTTTTCTCAGTATGGACGACTTTCCTAAAACATCCCGTGCTTCATCATCTTCTCACACATTCTAGCAAGCATTGGCTACGTTGTTGTTAACCTCCTATACTGAGTTCTAAGCAAACTTTGAAATATTTTGAGTTGAATATAATCATAGGAATATTCCTTCTTCAGATACACTGGCCCTTTACCCACGTCTAAGCCTCGATTCCAGGGAAGCCTATTCTGAAACCAACTGACTTCTATTATATTTTCCCTTCAGGCATAAATGTATCTAATTTTTTGTTTACGACAGTTAGCTAATATAACTAGTATCGAGTACTAAGGTTAGGAAACGACTGTTAATAAAGATAATATTAAGGTAAGGATATAAAACCCCTGGGTAGGGATCTAGGCATCAAGTAGGCATTGTGGTTCACCTAAAGTATACTCGTTAGAGTTATACCGTATGCATCAAAATAAACAGTACTGATTCTGAATCAGCTGTAGTTGCCTTCTCAGTCAGCTGTGTCGACTTTTGATTGTTGCCGTGTATTCATCTTGACGTATTTCTTTGAGGTTAGTTTTTGCTTACATGGTGCTAACTACTGTAGAGGAAACCTTTATCGTAGAGCATTATTGTCGCTCATTTAGAATTGAACGTGCTGGTTGGCCAAGCTTATCACACACTATATTACGTTTTCAAAACAATTTCACAAAAAGAATTTCACAAGTAACATGGTGATTATTAGCGTTGTTGAAAACTTTCGAAGATCAGGTGGTGTTCTGACACAGCAGAAGGGCTTTCCAGGTCGACCAACTACTGTACGTACAAATGAAAACCACGGAAGAGTGTTGCAGCAAGTTTTACAGTCGCCGAAAAGAAGCCTAAACCGAACATCTTTGAAACTAAATCCAAGCAGTACGTCAGTGAGAAGAATGTCAAAACATTGGTGGTTTCCCTACAAGATAAAAACTGTGCCACCTTTGAGCGGTATAAAAAGTTCAGTACTGAGCTTCGATGTTGGCTATTGCTATGTAAATCCTGTGCTTCTGAGGGACGTATGGTTTTCGGGTGAATGTCATGCACACCTTAGTCACTTCATAAACAAGCTGCGAAAGTGTTTGAACTTGCCTGACAGTGTTGTACAGAGGCCACAGCATAGTAGACGAGTAACCATATAGTGCGTTGTGTCAGTGGGAGGCATAATTGGGCCATACTTTGTTCAAGATAATAATGGTAAACCTCTTACTGTAAATCGGAACCGATAAAGGGTCATTCTTGGTGGTTTTATAGGAGACATCACGAAATTTTGTTGCGCCCGAAAGCTGCCTTTTCGTTCACAACGGTTCCAGCAAGATGGCGAAACTACACTGTCTTAGACAACATTGCTTTCCTTCAAGAAACTATTGGCAACCACCTCATTTCCCTTAGAACAAACTTTCCTTACCCATCCCTCTCCCCTATATTACACCCCTGACGCCTACATCTGGGAAATGATGAAGGAGACGATGACCCACAAACGCAATGGAAAATAAACTATAAAATATAATGAGCACGAAACAACCCCTCTTCAGCAAAATGATACAAAACCCTCTACAAAGCTAAGAACGTTGCTCATATAGAGCATGTTAATAACAGATTCTAACCGCTTTAACTTCTTTTTACTCGTATGTGTTTCTAAATAAAATCAAATCTTACAACTGTTTCAGCACTGTTTATTTTGGCGCACTCGGTATTATGAAAAGGTATCCACCTGTTATTATTCTTTGTAGGAAGTACGATAATAAACGTTATATAAAACTAGGAAGTGTTATAAAACCTACGTAATGTTCCCCTATACACTAACGAAGGGGGAAATTATGGCTTCGCGTGGAAAAGGCCCTTTACCTGAAATAAACATGCCCTCAATGAAGATAGGTGTCCACCCGTTATTATTCTTTGTAGGAAGTACGATAATAAACGTTATATAAAACTAGGAAGTGTTATAAAACCTACGTAATGTTCCCCTATACACTAACGAAGGGGGAAATTATGGCTTCGCGTGGAAAAGGCCCTTTACCTGAAATAAACATGCCCTCAATGAAGATAGGTGTCCACCCGTTATTATTCTTTGTAAGAAGTACGATAATAAACGTTATATAAAACTAGGAAGTGTTATAAAACCTACGTAATGTTCCCCTATACACTAACGAAGGGGGAAATTATGGCTTCGCATGGAAAAGGCCCTTTACCTGAAATAAACATGCCCTCAATGAAGATAGGTGTCCACCCGTTATTATTCTTTGTAAGAAGTACGATAATAAACGTTATATAAAACTAGGAAGTGTTATAAAACCTACGTAATGTTCCCCTATACACTAACGAAGGGGGAAATTATGGCTTCGCATGGAAAAGGCCCTTTACCTGAAATAAACATGCCCTCAATGAAGATAGGTGTCCACCCGTTATTATTCTTTGTAGAAAGTACGATAATAAACGTTATATAAAACTAGGAAGTGTTATAAAACCTACGTAATGTTCCCCTATACACTAACGAAGGGGGAAATTATGGCTTCGCGTGGAAAAGGCCCTTTACCTGAAATAAACATGCCCTCAATGAAGATAGGTGTCCACCCGTTATTATTCTTTGTAAGAAGTACGATAATAAACGTTATATAAAACTAGGAAGTGTTATAAAACCTACGTAATGTTCCCCTATACACTAACGAAGGGGGAAATTATGGCTTCGCATGGAAAAGGCCCTTTACCTGAAATAAACATGCCCTCAATGAAGATAGGTGTCCACCCGTTATTATTCTTTGTAAGAAGTACGATAATAAACGTTATATAAAACTAGGAAGTGTTATAAAACCTACGTAATGTTCCCCTATACACTAACGAAGGGGGAAATTATGGCTTCGCATGGAAAAGGCCCTTTACCTGAAATAAACATGCCCTCAATGAAGATAGGTGTCCACCCGTTATTATTCTGTGTAGAAAGTACGATAATAAACGTTATATAAAACTAGGAAGTGTTATAAAACCTACGTAATGTTCCCCTATACACTAACGAAGGGGGAAATTATGGCTTCGCGTGGAAAAGGCCCTTTACCTGAAATAAACATGCCCTCAATGAAGATAGGTGTCCACCCGTTATTATTCTTTGTAAGAAGTACGATAATAAACGTTATATAAAACTAGGAAGTGTTATAAAACCTACGTAATGTTCCCCTATACACTAACGAAGGGGGAAATTATGGCTTCGCATGGAAAAGGCCCTTTACCTGAAATAAACATGCCCTCAATGAAGATAGGTGTCCACCCGTTATTATTCTTTGTAAGAAGTACGATAATAAACGTTATATAAAACTAGGAAGTGTTATAAAACCTACGTAATGTTCCCCTATACACTAACGAAGGGGGAAATTATGGCTTCGCGTGGAAAAGGCCCTTTACCTGAAATAAACATGTCCTCAATGAAGATAGGTGTCCACACGCTATTATTCTTTGTAAGAAGTACGATAATAAACGTTATATAAAACTAGGAAGTGTTATAAAACCTACGTAATGTTCCCCTATACACTAACGAAGGGGGAAATTATGGCTTCGCATGGAAAAGGCCCTTTACCTGTAATAAACATGCCCTCAATGAAGATAGGTGTCCACCCGTTATTATTCTTTGTAGGAAGTACGATAATAAACGTTATATAAAACTAGGAAGTGTTATAAAACCTACGTAATGTTCCCCTATACACTAACGAAGGGGGAAATTATGGCTTCGCGTGGAAAAGGCCCTTTACCTGAAATAAACATGCCCTCAATGAAGATAGGTGTCCACCCGTTATTATTCTTTGTAAGAAGTACGATAATAAACGTTATATAAAACTAGGAAGTGTTATAAAACCTACGTAATGTTCCCCTATACACTAACGAAGGGGGAAATTATGGCTTGGCATGGAAAAGGCCCTTTACCTGAAATAAACATGCCCTCAATGAAGATAGGTGTCCACACGCTATTATTCTTTGTAAGAAGTACGATAATAAACGTTATATAAAACTAGGCAGTGTTATAAAACCTACGTAATGTTCCCCTATACACTAACGAAGGGGGAAATTATGGCTTCGCATGGAAAAGGCCCTTTACCTGAAATAAACATGCCCTCAATGAAGATAGGTGTCCACCCGTTATTATTCTTTGTAAGAAGTACGATAATAAACGTTATATAAAACTAGGAAGTGTTATAAAACCTACGTAATGTTCCCCTATACACTAACGAAGGGGGAAATTATGGCTTCGCGTGGAAAAGGCCCTTTACCTGAAATAAACATGCCCTCAATGAAGATAGGTGTCCACCCGTTATTATTCTTTGTAAGAAGTACGATAATAAACGTTATATAAAACTAGGAAGTGTTATAAAACCTACGTAATGTTCCCCTATACACTAACGAAGGGGGAAATTATGGCTT
Source organism: Prosapia bicincta (assembly GCA_036971475.1). Lineage (NCBI taxonomy): Eukaryota > Metazoa > Arthropoda > Insecta > Hemiptera > Cercopidae > Prosapia > Prosapia bicincta. Next base: position 221,852,359 of record JBAIZL010000004.1, read on the forward strand.
CGCGTGGAAAAGGCCCTTTACCTGAAATAAACATGCCCTCAATGAAGATAGGTGTCCACCCGTTATTATTCTTTGTAAGAAGTACGATAATAAACGTTATATAAAACTAGGAAGTGTTATAAAACCTACGTAATGTTCCCCTATACACTAACGAAGGGGGAAATTATGGCTTCGCGTGGAAAAGGCCCTTTACCTGAAATAAACATGCCCTCAATGAAGATAGGTGTCCACACGCTATTATTCTTTGTAAGAAGTACGATAATAAACGTTATATAAAACTAGGCAGTGTTATAAAACCTACGTAATGTTCCCCTATACACTAACGAAGGGGGAAATTATGGCTTCGCATGGAAAAGGCCCTTTACCTGAAATAAACATGCCCTCAATGAAGATAGGTGTCCACACGCTATTATTCTTTGTAAGAAGTACGATAATAAACGTTATATAAAACTAGGAAGTGTTATAAAACCTACGTAATGTTCCCCTATACACTAACGAAGGGGGAAATTATGGCTTCGCATGGAAAAGGCCCTTTACCTGAAATAAACATGCCCTCAATGAAGATAGGTGTCCACACGCTATTATTCTTTGTAAGAAGTACGATAATAAACGTTATATAAAACTAGGCAGTGTTATAAAACCTACGTAATGTTCCCCTATACACTAACGAAGGGGGAAATTATGGCTTCGCGTGGAAAAGGCCCTTTACCTGAAATAAACATGCCCTCAATGAAGATAGGTGTCCACCCGTTATTATTCTTTGTAAGAAGTACGATAATAAACGTTATATAAAACTAGGCAGTGTTATAAAACCTACGTAATGTTCCCCTATACACTAACGAAGGGGGAAATTATGGCTTCGCATGGAAAAGGCCCTTTACCTGAAATAAACATGCCCTCAATGAAGATAGGTGTCCACCCGTTATTATTCTTTGTAGAAAGTACGATAATAAACGTTATATAAAACTAGGAAGTGTTATAAAACCTACGTAATGTTCCCCTATACACTAACGAAGGGGGAAAATATGGCTTCGCATGGAAAAGGCCCTTTACCTGAAATAAACATGCCCTCAATGAAGATAGGTGTCCACCCGTTATTATTCTTTGTAAGAAGTACGATAATAAACGTTATATAAAACCAGGAAGTGTTATAAAACCTACGTAATGTTCCCCTATACACTAACGAAGGGGGAAATTATGGCTTCGCATGGAAAAGGCCCTTTACCTGAAATAAACATGCCCTCAATGAAGATAGGTGTCCACCCGTTATTATTCTTTGTAGAAAGTACGATAATAAACGTTATATAAAACTAGGAAGTGTTATAAAACCTACGTAATGTTCCCCTATACACTAACGAAGGGGGAAATTATGGCTTCGCGTGGAAAAGGCCCTTTACCTGAAATAAACATGCCCTCAATGAAGATAGGTGTCCACCCGTTATTATTCTTTGTAAGAAGTACGATAATAAACGTTATATAAAACTAGGAAGTGTTATAAAACCTACGTAATGTTCCCCTATACACTAACGAAGGGGGAAATTATGGCTTCGCATGGAAAAGGCCCTTTACCTGAAATAAACATGCCCTCAATGAAGATAGGTGTCCACACGCTATTATTCTTTGTAAGAAGTACGATAATAAACGTTATATAAAACTAGGCAGTGTTATAAAACCTACGTAATGTTCCCCTATACACTAACGAAGGGGGAAATTATGGCTTCGCGTGGAAAAGGCCCTTTACCTGAAATAAACATGCCCTCAATGAAGATAGGTGTCCACCCGTTATTATTCTTTGTAAGAAGTACGATAATAAACGTTATATAAAACTAGGCAGTGTTATAAAACCTACGTAATGTTCCCCTATACACTAACGAAGGGGGAAATTATGGCTTCGCATGGAAAAGGCCCTTTACCTGAAATAAACATGCCCTCAATGAAGATAGGTGTCCACACGCTATTATTCTTTGTAAGAAGTACGATAATAAACGTTATATAAAACTAGGAAGTGTTATAAAACCTACGTAATGTTCCCCTATACACTAACGAAGGGGGAAAATATGGCTTCGCATGGAAAAGGCCCTTTACCTGAAATAAACATGCCCTCAATGAAGATAGGTGTCCACACGCTATTATTCTTTGTAAGAAGTACGATAATAAACGTTATATAAAACTAGGCAGTGTTATAAAACCTACGTAATGTTCCCCTATACACTAACGAAGGGGGAAATTATGGCTTCGCGTGGAAAAGGCCCTTTACCTGAAATAAACATGCCCTCAATGAAGATAGGTGTCCACACGCTATTATTCTTTGTAAGAAGTACGATAATAAACGTTATATAAAACTAGGCAGTGTTATAAAACCTACGTAATGTTCCCCTATACACTAACGAAGGGGGAAAATATGGCTTCGCATGGAAAAGGCCCTTTACCTGAAATAAACATGCCCTCAATGAAGATAGGTGTCCACACGCTATTATTCTTTGTAAGAAGTACGATAATAAACGTTATATAAAACTAGGAAGTGTTATAAAACCTACGTAATGTTCCCCTATACACTAACGAAGGGGGAAATTATGGCTTCGCATGGAAAAGGCCCTTTACCTGAAATAAACATGCCCTCAATGAAGATAGGTGTCCACCCGTTATTATTCTTTGTAAGAAGTACGATAATAAACGTTATATAAAACTAGGAAGTGTTATAAAACCTACGTAATGTTCCCCTATACACTAACGAAGGGGGAAATTATGGCTTCGCGTGGAAAAGGCCCTTTACCTGAAATAAACATGCCCTCAATGAAGATAGGTGTCCACACGCTATTCGAAGATAAATATTGGAGGAGGTAAGTTCGGTAAAGGGGCACAACTGCTTCGCCTATGTCATCGTCTTCCCTCATGACAGACGGATAACTCTGAATATTGTACGGTCGGGAATATTATAGCTCTTTATAAATATAGTTTAGTTTACTTCAGATACAAAATGATGAACGAAAAACGTGCTTAAAAATGCTTCCACTCACTTCGTTATTGCAATTGTATTAAGTTATTTAATATTGTTGTTTTTGTCGTCTTTACAGGATGGAACAAACGTTCAGTAATCAAAAAACAATAATTTATCTGCATTTCAGTACATTTTCTCACTTTTCTAACATTACAATATTTTTCTTGTTGGCGCCTTTCGGAATAACTCAATTCTCAAAACTTTAATACTAGTATTAAATACTACAACAAAACTAGAGGCACTATTAAACTTTCGAGCATTCTCAATTGAGTCATTCCGAAAAGCGTCAACAAAGAAAAATATTGTAATGTAAAAGGCAGAAAAATCTACTCGAATATATACAAATATTCCTAAATGAAGTGAAGATGACCATATTAAGAATTTCAATAATTGAATCTCTTTATATTAAAGGGTCACTGTCCGTTTCCTTCCGTAGAACTATATTAGGTTTCTATGGAATTGTGTACTTCTAAAGTTGACGTATTTAATCTATAGGGAGGGCGCATTATTGCCTCTACTTAATAGCCTGGTACGAGGCTTTCAATATCTCGTGTAGTTGTGAAGGGCCTCATTCCCAGGACGATTCAAGTTTGTTTTATAAAATTACACCTATTTATTGTTAAAAGGCCACACGTCCAACAACCAAAATATTATTTTTATTAAGCACATATCAAACGTAGATGCTTGAAATTTGTGTATAATGTATTTTGATGTCACGTCTAAGTATCATTTCGATAATTGTACAACTCTTGATAATTGTATTTATATTCTGAATATTCAGTTGTTTGCGTATCCTGTAAAAATGCAAAAAGTGGACAAAGCCCTTTCTAAAATAAACGATTCAATGTATCTGTTTATCACGTAGTAGTAGAATTTTCTAGTAAAATAACCGCATTTATACTAAAATACATTTTACGACACGTTCAAGTACTCTAGACCCCTGCTTCTGATCGAAGACTAGTATTTATTTAAGGTTAATATTCCAATATCTCGCTTTCCCCATAGTCTCGGTATCATCCAAACATACCAACTGGCTTTGGTTGTCAGCCATATCTAATCTCCCCTCTGCCAATCAGTTAGATAAAGCATCATTAACTGCAAGGTGTAAAACCTTTTAGGCGGCGTGTGTCTATTTAACCTCATATTAAAATTATTGCTAATTAACCAAATACTATACTGTGGTTAGTACCCCCTTATACTAACAGGTTGAAGTTATTTCAAATAAGATTATTTCAATAATCCGTATAACAAACACTTGTGTTGGTTTCTTACCTCCCTACGACATCTTCAAAACAAAATTTCTTCTACCCCTTCCTTTTCATCCCCCTTCAATAACTATAGCTGTTAATACTTCACATAAGACTGCAACATGATTTTAAACATACGAACATAACCTAAATTTACAAACACACAGTACATGTCCTTTTATAAAAATTTAAAAAATGTCTAATACATTACAAATATGGCAATAAAGTATCCAGTTAGTACAGGTTAAGTTTTCTTTATCTTAACATTCGATCCAGCAACCAGTTAGTTCTCGTTACGGCCTTTTTAGGCTATTTTCTATAACTAAATCTAACCTTTCCTGATATCGTATTGTTATTTTGCAATATAGAAAGGAAAAATGTTCTCAATAACAACAAAAATCTAAATAAAAACTATTTTGTATCGCGATATTAGTTGCCTCGAGAGTGTATAGTATTTTTATTACTTCTGTCTTTTAATTTATTTCACAGAAATTGTTTTTATTATTACTTTTTTTTGTTAGAAATTACACTTTTCATATGGGTATTATATAACTAACTGTATAATAATTCCGAAAGAAGTAGTCGAAGAAAGAGAGTAGCCGTAAAGTGAAGTTATGTTTGTGAATAACTAAGGATACTTTTGATCACTACTTACTGTTTCTGACATTTGTCTTGCGTAAAATATATTTTTCAGTTAATTCTACTAGTTCACACTATCCTTAATATATATATATATACGCTGATACGTATTCCTTCACGGATGGAAAAAATATGATGAATAGTTATAATCTGGAGTACATCCGTTCATTCTGCAGTGCATAAAATCGCATTTCCGACGTTTCGCTAGAATCTCATCTAGCATTGAAGCCAACAACAGTTGAAGAGCGAGACAACTGTTTTTGGGTTCACCTCGTCAATGCTGGATGAGATTCTAGCGAAACGTCGGAACTGCGATTTTATGCACTGCAGAATGAATGGATGTACTCCAGATTATAACTATTCATCAACATCATCATCGTCATATATATATATATATATATATATATATATATATATATATTATAATAAAGATGATTATTTTTTCTTGATTTGTTATAATTATTAAATAACTTCAAAAAGTTCATAATCAAGATATATTTTATTCAACATTTACAATTATGCTGAAGCTTTTCGCCGGATTATAGTTCCAGCATTCTCAAAGACTACTAACATGGTTTGTAAAATTATTTAAACATTACTCTAATTGATTGCACTATGTACATAAACCACTGATATCTTATTTCTTTAATCTATTTGCTTTACATTAAATGAAACATCTGTTTGATAAAATCTTAAATTCTATCTAAAACATGAAAAATTGTGTTATGTTTAGATTTAATTTGGGACTGTTCTTTAATAAGTACGTTGTTTAATTTATGCTTGTAGATATATAGGTTTTCCAGAACATTCATTTTCAAACCTTTATTAATATGTTTGATTAAATTCATATTTTGTATGTCTGGAAAACTATGGTTATTTGCAATACAATGAGTGGCCATATTCGATTTATATATATCTGGTTTTATATACGCATTGAGATGTTCTTTGTAGCGATCCTTTATTTTCTTTTTTGTTTGACCTACATAATTTTTATTGCAATCTTGGCAATTTATGCTATATATCCCACATAAATCTAATTTACTAGTGTGATTACTTTGATTTAAAATACGATTATTGATGGTATTGTTTGTATAAAACGCAAATTTAATATTAGTATTTTTAAACAACTTTTCAAGTGATTTAATTTCATATCCTGTGTAATATATATATATATATATATATATAGCCTATATAGTCCAAATTTTCAATATGTAATCAAATACTTTTTGTCTATCCACTCAAGTTTAAATGCATTTTATTTTAACTTGAAGTGGATAACTCTTAATGTTATTAACGTTTTTACAAATATTATTTCACTAAATAAACGGATTAACGAAATCTAAATTTAACGAATTAATTTTAGATTTAATATGGAAGAAAAGTTTTAACAAGAGGGGCAAGGTATGCAATACCTTTTTCGTCCCATTTGGCTTGAAATAAGTGATAACTTGGTTTCAAAAAATAGATTTTATGTTATAGACTAACTGACACGGCGAACTTCGTACAGCCTAAAAGTCAATGAATGGTGTATTAACATTAGCTGAACTTAATTTAGTATTATATTAACATAATAATAGCTGAACTTATAGTAGTCGGTCGAGAAAGTGTGACGATAAAATTTCTTGATTGAATGTTATTGATTCAAGTGCTCTCGGATATACAATATTTTTGGTTTTTCTGTCTGGTACGTACCCAAATAGGTTTCCTACGCGTCAGAAAAGCTTCATACAGCTGTTATTGTGAAAATTTTTTTACAATTGTTGAGGGTTCCTTAGCAACCAAAATGTGTAATAAATTAAATGAAATATCTTAAGATAAGATAAGATAGACAATTATATTTTATGCTATTTTGGTACTTAAAAAATAACCGTTGAATAAATGGTCGTCGGGAAGCTGTTTTGCTAAAAACCTAACAACGTTTTATAGGATATTAATTTTCTGATAAAATTAATTGGTTTGGGTGGTTGCGTAGCCCTGGCTACGTCCTTGAGACTTATTATGACACAAACCTTTTCAGGAATGTACTCAACAATTTTCCAAAGTTTCATGCTATGGGATCAGTGGTCTAGTAACATACATAAAACTCATACATACATACACAAACATTCACTCACACACACAAATATATATATATATATATATATATATATATATATATATATATATATATATATAAATATATATATATATATATAAATATATATATATATATATATATATATATATATATATATATATATATAGTGGTTATGTTACTTTATTTATATAGTAATTCTTTTATAAACATAACATTTTTCTTCGTTGCTCTACGTAGGAATTAACCTTAAAAGTGTAACTGTTTTGGGTGATTTTATAAATATCCTATGTATTTTAGTTTGAGCGGTTATACTCATAGAATAAGGACGGTATGTTTTAATCTTCGGCCTTTTATTGTTCTGTGGTGACGTAGCATTGATATACAAATATATCAGACACGCGCATATATTCTTTGTTTTGCCTACTGTGCTAAAAGTAAACAAGTGAGTCTAGTTTTGCCGTATTCGCACAAGATGTTTTAACAGCGTATCGTGTGGGTCAACCCATTAATGTTTTAATCATTTAAAGCGACCCGCTTTTGTTACGTCTTTCAAAACATCCGATGTTTATTGTTGCAACTTCAAAACGAAATTAAACAAGAGGCGGTCGAACTGTTGAACGATTGAGTGATCAAATCAGAAACGTTCCTTTCTTCAATTTGTGTCAACATTTCACATTGCAAAGCTCTTCTTTGACATGAAATAAACAGGGTCGGAGTGATACATTATTCATGGCGTAGGTGTCGAGAGGTGGACGTTCGAAGCTTAGACGCGAGTAGATCGTTATTGAATGGCATTACTTTTCTTCATGGCAGTTTCAAAGAACGCTTTATGGTGAAAACGTTTCAGTTAGTTGCAATTTTTATTAAGTGTGACTTGCTATTGATATTTTATAGCAAAACTACTTGTTACAGATTACTGTTGATATTTAATGGCATAATAATTACTTGCTTTGAATCACTGTTGATATGGTAAAACTACATGTTAATAATTACTGTTGATATTTCATATTGAAATTATTGCTATGAATTACTGTTGAAATTTAGCAGCATATTTACTTGCTTTTAATTACTGTTGACATTTCATGGCAAAACTACATGGTACTAACTACTGTTGATATTTCATATTAAAATTGTTTTCTATGAATTACTGTTGACATTTCACTGCATAATTACTTGCTTTGAATCACTGTTGATATCATGGTAAAACTACATATTATTAATTACTGTTGATATTTCATATTAAAATTATTGCTATGAATTACTGTTGACATTTTGCGGCATAATTATTTGCTTTGAATTACTGTTGATATTTCATGCAAAAACTACTTGTTATGAATTATCGTTGATATTTTATAAGAAAATTACTTGTAATGAATTGCTGTTGATATTTCTTGACAAAACTATTTGCTATCATATTTAACGGAAAAATTATTTGTTATGAATTATTGTTGATATCTCATGGCAGAACTGTTTGTTATGAATTAACGTTGACATCTCATGGGAAAAGTACTTGCTATGAATTTCAATTGATATTTCATAGTAAAATTACATGCAATGGGTTATAGCAGAAATTTTGTTTTCTTACGAGGATCTTTATTGTACTATTACTATCAAAAACATTGTTGGATGCTTTTAAAATCTGTTGATATGTTTTTCCATATGCAGTGCAATCTCACTTGCGGGAAATAAGTTTTTGTTTGAGCACGTAAGCTTTATTATTGCCAGTAAAACTATTAGGGAAACTTGTAACCTTTTTATTTGCATTTTGCTTCTTGATCGAAATGATTCTTAGAGCTGCAAGAAATGAAACAAGTTTTCCTCACTAAGTCACTGTGACCGGTTCCGTAGCATACTAAAAACGTAAAATAATACTAAGGTTAAAGTTGTTAATAATATTCCGAGGCCATTAAAGTTTTTGAAATAACTAAAAGTTTTAATTTATAAAAGTAAATCAGATGAAGAAACGATATTTAGAGTCTTGAATAGGAAATATTAAACGAATTTTTCGACAGCAACAACAAACAACAATTCGTTTTTAAAGTTACTAACATATTTTTAATTTTAATATATTATTTTTATTCAATAAAAAATATTGATGCTTCCACATCTAGATAATTTGAACCTGAGAGTATTTTTAAAAAATTCGAGTGGAATTCAATTATAATTGCTTAGAAAAATTCGATTATAGAATGATTGAAGTTAACGTATTTTAAAATAGACGACTTCGAGTTTAGGAAGGTATTTTATTTGAACTATATCCAATGTTGACGCTAGGCTTTTAAAAATGAGTCGCTAATTATTGTTTTAACTGACAGTTATTCTAAGTGTTACCTAAAAACCATTTAAGTAAGACTATTTAAGTAGTTGAAACGTCGTCCCATTGAATAATCATTTTTAACTCGTTTTAAAAACCGTCTTCGTATGCTTAACAATTTCATACGAGTGACGAAGTGGTAAAATATTTATACATTTATATTATCTTTGTGCTCAATTATTGAATAAATAACGACAAAAGCTAGATTCCTTTTCTAGTCTAGATGAAACACCATAATTTACTTTATTTTGATTACGTCACAGTCACGTGGTCGTCAAATGAAACATAACCTTTAAAGATTTTTGCAAAACCTATCTTCCTACTGAAAAAGATGCATATGTGAGTTTTTAATTTTATTTTAATAAACTGGAAGTTTTTTGGTTGTCTAATATGAATTGAATAATTTATTGTTGTTTTTTGTATCAAGGTATAAATTAATTGTGTATTTTTTGCGGTATTAAGCCTAGAATTACAGAGTAAAACATGGGTTAACTTTTCATAAACTGAAATACTGAGCAATGGATACAGTCGAATATTCACGTCGTATATTACGTGGACAGATCCCTAGATGAGGTTCTATTGGTCACTATATATTGGTAAAGGGAAAACGAAGTTCAAAGAAACGATAACTGCAACACGTGAAGACCCCTCTGAGTTGAGGATTAGGGGGAAAATTGCATGCGTGTCTGAAAGGCGATGGCAGCCTCGTCCAACCTGGGCTGAACGTAATAAGCTTATTGCTTCTTAGCTAATCGTGATCGGAAATTGCTTTCTTTAATAAAGTAAACCTAGAAAGGTTATTTATAGTTCCCTTTAACATTACTGACAATGACATCCAAAAGCATATCAATGTGCAATTTTTTGAAAGTATAATTAAATATTATTAAAGTCAAAATAGTTATAGTAAATATATATACAGTAGTGTCCCGATATTTCGAGCTCGATACTATTTCTCTTAGTGCATATTCTATAATTTTGAAAAGACATGATGAATCGAGTTTCCAAGAAATGTTTATAGTCGTACGGCATGCAAAAAAACCAGCCCAACCTCCAAAAAATGTGTATATCAATACGGTGTGGAAAGAAAATGAGCCGGGTTTCCAAAAAACGTTTATATCAATAAAGTATGCAACGGAAATGAGTCGGGCTTCCAAGAAACGTTTATATCAATACGGTATGCTAAAGAAATGAGCCAGGAATCTAAGAAATGTTCATTTTAATACAGTAAGCATAGAAAATGTATCGGCTTCCAAGAAATGCTTATATCAATACGGTAAGTATAGGAAATGTATCGGATTCCATGAAATGTTTATATCAATACTGTATGTAAAGAAACTGAGTCAGACTTCCAAGAAATGTTTATATCAATACGGTATGCTAAAGAAATGAGCCAGGAATCTAAGAAATGTTCATTTTAATACAGTAAGCATAGAAAATGTATCGGCTTCCAAGAAATGCTTATATCAATACGGTAAGTATAGGAAATGTATCGGATTCCATGAAATGTTTATATCAATACTGTATGTAAAGAAACTGAGTCAGACTTCCAAGAAATGTTTATATCAATACGGTATGCTAAAGAAATGAGCCAGGAATCTAAGAAATGTTCATTTTAATACAGTAAGCATAGAAAATGTATCGGCTTCCAAGAAATGCTTATATCAATACGGTAAGTATAGGAAATGTATCGGATTCCATGAAATGTTTATATCAATACGGTATGTAAAGAAACTGAGTCAGACTTCCAAGAAATGTTTATATCAATACGGTATGCAAAAGAAATGAGCCAGGAATCTAAGAAATGTTCATTTTAATACAGTAAGCATAGAAAATGTATCGGCTTCCAAGAAATGCTTATATCAATACGGTAAGTATAGGAAATGTATCGGATTCCATGAAATGTTTATATCAATACGGTATGTAAAGAAACTGAGTCAGACTTCCAAGAAATGTTTATATCAATACGGTATGCTAAATAAATGAGCCAGGAATCTAAGAAATGTTCATTTTAATACAGTAAGCATAGAAAATGTATCGGCTTCCAAGAAATGCTTATATCAATACGGTAAGTATAGGAAATGTATCGGATTCCATGAAATGTTTATATCAATACGGTATGTAAAGAAACTGAGTCAGACTTCCAAGAAATGTTTATATCAATACGGTATGCTAAAGAAATGAGCCAGGAATCTAAGAAATGTTCATTTTAATACAGTAAGCATAGAAAATGTATCGGCTTCCAAGAAATGCTTATATCAATACGGTAAGTATAGGAAATGTATCGGATTCCATGAAACGTTTATATCAATACGGTATGTAAAGAAACTGAGTCAGACTTCCAAGAAATGTTTATATCAATACGGTATGCAAAAGAAATGAGCCAGGAATCTAAGAAATGTTCATTTTAATACAGTAAGCATAGAAAATGTATCGGCTTCCAAGAAATGCTTATATCAATACGGTAAGTATAGGAAATGTATCGGATTCCATGAAATGTTTATATCAATACGGTATGTAAAGAAACTGAGTCAGACTTCCAAGAAATGTTTATATCAATACGGTATGCTAAAGAAATGAGCCAGGAATCTAAGAAATGTTCATTTTAATACAGTAAGCATAGAAAATGTATCGGCTTCCAAGAAATGCTTATATCAATACGGTAAGTATAGGAAATGTATCGGATTCCATGAAATGTTTATATCAATACGGTATGTAAAGAAACTGAGTCAGACTTCCAAGAAATGTTTATATCAATACGGTATGCTAAAGAAATGAGCCAGGAATCTAAGAAATGTTCATTTTAATACAGTAAGCATAGAAAATGTATCGGCTTCCAAGAAATGCTTATATCAATACGGTAAGTATAGGAAATGTATCGGATTCCATGAAATGTTTATATCAATACGGTATGTAAAGAAACTGAGTCAGACTTCCAAGAAATGTTTATATCAATACGGTATGCTAAAGAAATGAGCCAGGAATCTAAGAAATGTTCATTTTAATACAGTAAGCATAGAAAATGTATCGGCTTCCAAGAAATGCTTATATCAATACGGTAAGTATAGGAAATGTATCGGATTCCATGAAACGTTTATATCAATACGGTATGTAAAGAAACTGAGTCAGACTTCCAAGAAATGTTTATATCAATACGGTATGCAAAAGAAATGAGCCAGGAATCTAAGAAATGTTCATTTTAATACAGTAAGCATAGAAAATGTATCGGCTTCCAAGAAATGCTTATATCAATACGGTAAGTATAGGAAATGTATCGGATTCCATGAAATGTTTATATCAATACGGTATGTAAAGAAACTGAGTCAGACTTCCAAGAAATGTTTATATCAATACGGTATGCTAAAGAAATGAGCCAGGAATCTAAGAAATGTTCATTTTAATACAGTAAGCATAGAAAATGTATCGGCTTCCAAGAAATGCTTATATCAATACGGTAAGTATAGGAAATGTATCGGATTCCATGAAATGTTTATATCAATACGGTATGTAAAGAAACTGAGTCAGACTTCCAAGAAATGTTTATATCAATACGGTATGCTAAAGAAATGAGCCAGGAATCTAAGAAATGTTCATTTTAATACAGTAAGCATAGAAAATGTATCGGCTTCCAAGAAATGCTTATATCAATACGGTAAGTATAGGAAATGTATCGGATTCCATGAAATGTTTATATCAATACGGTATGTAAAGAAACTGAGTCAGACTTCCAAGAAATGTTTAAATCAATACGGTATGTAAAGAAACTGAGTCAGACTTCCAAGAAATGTTTATATCAATACGGTATCCAAAGGAAATGAACTGGGCTTCCAAGAAATATTTATAGCTATACATTATGCTAAGGAAATGAGTCGGGCTTCCAAGATATGTTGACATGATGTTCTATAAATTTGTTAATTTATTTTTAATTACCTATATTATAAGGGTTCATTGAAGTCCCTATTTTTTCTAATGCACAGGAACGTATTTCCGTATAATCTGAGTTTCCGGAATCCGAGGTGGTCACGGTCCCATCTACCTCGAATTATCGAGACTCTACTGTGTGTTTGTGTGTGTTTTATTTTAATTAGCTATTATTTGATTATATTACTTCTTTTATAGTTTTACATTTTAGTATCATTATAATAAATCTACAATGCGTACGTTCAAAAGGTCCCTCCGCACTATCCCTCAACACTACTTCGACAAATACGGACAGACTTTTCGAACACACTGCTAATTGCCACAGCTCATAATTGCCAATTTTTTTCTTATACTATAGAATATATAGTCTATGCTTGAACGTTACTGGATACACTTCGAGAATTGCTAAAAACAAATGGCAAAGGTCGTGGTGACCTTAGAACAAATAAATAATTGTATGCTAATAATTTTGTTTACCTTTTATAATAGCTATATCGTTCCTTTGTAGTCTGAGTGGCTGTATCGTTACAATTGCTTTTAAATTTAGTTTTATCTCCAAAACGAGCCAACTAACCGCAATGGTTAACAGGTCTAGAGGGCAGAAAGACAAAATATAGAATAGACGTGTAAATCCTACAAAAATTTGTTTGTGTTTACAGGGCCGCCATGCACGCGGCGATAGAGCGCAACTCATGGCGTCTTCCGCCTGAAGATATAGTCCAGGTGGCGGATCCGAGGTCAAAGAAGGCCCAGGTGAGTTAACCATAATTAAAGACACATATAGGAGGCCTATAATAAATTTTATTTTCTAGTTTCCAACCCACTTGTTTCTTCTCCACTTTCATACCTCTTCCAATTTATATGTCTGTCTTAAATCTCCTTTCCTTCTTATAATGTTTCACTATGTTTTATTTTTATCTAGTATTTAATTGATCTTTATTTTTAATCAATCTTCTTGTTGATTAACGACATCAACGACATTAAAAACATAAATCTGAAATCCAGCTACGCAACACTTACACCCAAACATCCAGACAAATTTAAATATTTTCCGCATACCACATCACAGTAAAAAACTAAACACTACATAATATAAAAAATATTCAAGCTGGCTTGTGAGTGAAAGCTATAAATAAAAGAATAAATATGCTACGACTCACAACTATAAAAACTTATAGGTTAAGTTTAGATTTCTCTTCAATTAAGTTTAAATTGTGTGACATCACTGAAGAGGATGACATATTGTCATTGAAACGCGTATGATAATAAAGTTCTTATAATTGTAAGTCGTTCTTTTAATTACTTTAGAATACAGTATTTTGAAATATACAAACATCACATAATACAAAAACAACATATTCTAAACAACCACACAAACTTCGAATCACTTTTTCCATCACATAGTGCCCAACCCGTCTATCCCACACCCCTCTACAACCAAAAATCACACGCCAGCAACCTTGAGCGATCGCCGCCAGTAGTAGGTTAGGTTTTATCATCAAACGACGATTTCGAAACGCGTAAGTATATTAATGCTCTTCACTTAGTTCTTCAAATAATTACTTTTAATATAAATTGGTTAACCGCTACTCATTTACAAATCCTTTTGTTCAGAGTTAAATGTAAGATAGCAAACATTGTACAAGATGGAACTATTCAAAAAAAACGTAGCCTATGTTTTTTTTAAATAAAACTCGCTTTTTGTACAAAACATTACAGGATCGGCAGCATGTTGCAATACATTTTAAATAATAATGATATGATGCTAATGTATTTGCGGAAAAGTCGTTAGCCTTAAAGTCACGTGCTAGTGTTTCTCCCTTTGAAAGCCGCCGCTTTGTAATGATGGCACGAAACAACTGCAGGCGGAAAATGACGTCAGAGCGTAGATCGTCTCAGAGGGGATTTACAGCTTTACAGCGCGGCCTCTCTTAGCAAATGCATTCAATTAATAAATCTTTAAAAAAATTTCTAACTGCTTTTGCCACAGTTATTTCTTGTTTCTTTGACCATCTATTACTTATAGACTTTTTCAATTTCTTCTACTACTTCGCACTCTCTTTTTATATGTCGTGTACAAATTTTCAATCGTCAATATAATACTTTTGTATTAATCCACTCAAGTTCAAACATATATCTTTAAACGTGTAGTGGATGACAATTGATGTTAATACAGTTTATTTCAAATTTTTATTCATTAATTAAACATTTAAAAAAGCTGATGTCTAGGTCGGATTCAAACTGAATAACTACATGTTTGAAATCTAGCACTTTGGCACTGAGCCAACTTTCCCATTGCTAGAGCCGAATTACTGAAAGATATATATGAAATTTTGTCCCTCCAACTTGTCGTCGAAACCTCCATTGTAAACCTTAGTCCTCTGCTATGGTTACCACACAATATCGTAAGTAATGCTGTACGAATAAAAATGAATAAAACAATAAACTAAACACACTGAATGAATAGTATCAAACCTTGCTTCACAAACGGGCAATGCGAAAGGAAACTACAACACAAAGCAAGTGAGACGGTTACAAAAGCGCCAAGAAACGTTTACAAATGAAACAGAAGAAGCTACCCATAAAGGAATACAAATATAAAGGAAAATGGAAAATTGCAATAAAATCCCTTTCTAATTTGCCACTTAATATTGTGATTCTATATTATGTACATACATATTCATAGTAATTGTAATTATATAAAGGAAGGTAACTAAAACAACATTTTTCCTAGTTGACCTCAATAGGAACTGACTTACATTTTTATATGTTGCTTGTTTGTGATTTTTTAAATTTTCATGTTTATGGTTTTGTTTTCTAAATCATGCTTCTTTGTTAACAAGTAATGCAAACAAAATCTTCAAAACCATTTCCTACATAGGTCAACAAAGAAACATTTTATTTTAGTTACTTTTTATTACCTAATTATATTTAAACCACTACTATAATTTGGTAGATAGGAATAAATGACGGTTGGTTTTGAAAAAATAAACAATAAGTATTTCTTAGAAACATTTCTTGCTGACAACGAGCGCACGAGTTCAGATTAGATGAAACCAGACTAGGTAGCATTTACCAGGCCTGATGTAAAACCCAAGATATGGCGAGGATGTGCTGGTAACCAGTTGAGATTAGATGAAATCAAACTAGGTAGTATTTACCAGGTCTGATGTAAAACCCAAGATATGGCGAGGATGTGCTGGTAACCAGTTGAGATTAGATGAAATCAGACTAGGTAGTATTTACCAAGCCTGAAGTAAAACCCAAGATATGGCGAGGGTGTGCTGGTAACCAGTTGAGATTAGATGAAATCGGACTATGTAGCATTTACCAGGTCTGAAGTAAAACCCAAGATATGGCAAGGGTATGCTGGTAACCAGTTGAGATTAGATGAAATTAGACTAGGTAGCATTTACCAGGTCTGAAGTAAAACCCAAGATATGGCAAGGGTATGCTGGTAACCAGTTGAGATTAGATGAAATCAGACTAGGTAGCATTTACCGAGCCTGAAGTAAAACCCAAGATATGGCTAGGGTGTGCTGGTAACCAGTTGAGATTAGATGAAATTAGACTAGGTAGCATTTACCAAGTCTGAAGTAAAACCCAAGATATGGCAAGGGTATGCTGGTAACCAGTTGAGATTAGATGAAATCAGACTAGGTAGCATTTACCGAGCCTGAAGTAAAACCCAATATATGGCTAGGGTGTGCTGGTAACCAGTTGAGATTAGACGAAATCAGAATAGGTAGCATTTACCAGGCCTGAAGTAAAACCCAAGATATGGCGAGGTTGTGCTGGTAACCAGTTGAGATTAGATGAAATCAGACTAGGTAGCATTTACCAGGCCTGATGTAAAACCCAAGATATGGCGAGGGTGTTCTGGTAACCAGTTGAGATTAGATGAAATCAGACTAGGTAGTATTTACCAGGCCTGATGTAAAGCCCAAGATATGGCGAGGGTGTGCCGGTAACAAGTTGAGATTAGATGAAATCAGACTAGGTAGCATTTACCGGGCCTGAAGTAAAACCCAAGATATGGCTAGGGTGTGCTGGTAACTTTTCGAAATCGATGATCGCAGAAGAGTCCGAACTCTTACCGTTAAGATTTGCAGCAAAATCTTAATACTTACCAATGAACTGGTATTTACAGTAGCATATACGTAGTATTATTTAATTTTAATAAATATAACCTCCTAACCACAAAAACGTTTTATTTAAACCCTTAAGGACATACCGTTACTCTAATTAGCAACCCAAAACAGTAAATTTTACAGACAATAAAAAACATTGAAAAAATAGATTTATAATAACTATGACTTACATAGTTTTAATATAATAATTATATATTTGTTTATTTGTATCTACCTATGCAACTGTTATTTATGTATATAATACTTTATTTGAGAGGTTAGAATCAAAAATTGATTTTCACAAATTTGTGAAACTACTAGGTTTGCTAATTATGGTAGCGATATGGAATGTAAAGCAATCACCTTCAGACGAAATTACCATAAAAATAATACTATATTTTGTGTAGTACTTTTGTAGTTATTTCCTTAGGAAAGGATTTCTTTGCAATCGAAATGTGCCAAAGAGTGTAAAAAACGTTGTGTGGTTAAATTATTTGGTTTTATTAATTTAGAATAAAACATTACACCACAGTTGCTACAAGTTGTTATATATAAGTAATATTTTTAAAGGTTCATTTTTATGTAAAGTGTATGCAAAACAACGTAACGCCGATACAAATGGCTCAATATTAAAACTTTAAACAAAATAACCCACAACCCGTAGAAAAAACCCATACTCGCTACTAAGCCCAAACTGATTCTAAAGCACAAAACGTAAGGTTAAAACTTCTTCGATAAAAATGTCGATATATTTAGGCTTTATATATTTAAACGGTGGAAGTTTGAGAAACATAGAAGTTAGATACAAAGGCAACGCTAAACTAAGCGAGAGTCTTTGTTTCTGGGACAGACAATAAAGTAACTTGCGATTACAGGACAATTTTGCTGTAAATTACTCTGCACAAGTCTGTATTCTTCCCCCGCAACGGGTTTTGTTCAGCCACTCTACTATTGTACCTAAAAATATCTCTCGGCTCAGTAATATTTACACCCTTCTTGCGGTTTCACGGTTTGCAATTCTCTGCTGTACTACTACTCTATAACTAAATATAGTACTTAGCTCAAAAGTAATTACACTTCCTCTACGATTCAGGGTTTACTGATCTCTCCTGTAATACTATAACTAATTATATATCTTACCTTAATAGTATTTACACTTTCCTTACTTATTACGGTTCGCTCGTATCTCCTGTACAAATATAACTAAAATATTACTTATCTCAAAACTATTTACGCTTTCCTTACTATGAAAGGCTCACTAGTATTTCCTGTACAAATATAACTGAAGATATTACTTATTTCAAACCTATTTACGCTTTCCTTACTATGAAAGACTCACTAGTATCTCCTGTACAAATATAACTGAAGATATTACTTATGGTTACTTGTATCTCCTGTACAAATATAACTGAAGATATTACTTATTTCAAACCTATTTACGCTTTCCTTACTATGAAAGACTCACTAGTATCTCCTGTACAAATATAACTGAAGATATTACTTATTTTAAACCTATTTACGCTTTCCTTACTATGAAAGGCTCACTAGTATCTCTTGTACAAATATAACTGAAGATATTACTTATTTCAAACCTATTTACGCTTTCCTTACTATGAAAGACTCACTAGTATCTCCTGTACAAATATAACTGAAGATATTACTTATTTCAAACCTATTTACGCTTTCCTTACTATGAAAGACTCACTAGTATCTCCTGTACAAATATAACTGAAGATATTACTTATTTCAAACCTATTTACGCTTTCCTTACTATGAAAGACTCACTAGTATCTCCTGTACAAATATAACTGAAGATATTACTTATTTCAAGCCTATTTACGCTTTCCTTACTACGAAAGACTCACTAGTATCTCCTGTACAAATATAACTGAAGATATTACTTATTTCAAACCTATTTACGCTTTCCTTACTATGAAAGACTCACTAGTATCTCCTGTACAAATATAACTGAAGATATTACTTATTTCAAACCTATTTACGCTTTCCTTACCATGAAAGACTCACTAGTATCTCCTGTACAAATATAACTGAAGATATTACTTATTTTAAACCTATTTACGCTTTCCTTACTATGAAAGGCTCACTAGTATTTCCTGTACAAATATAACTGAAGATATTACTTATGGTTACTTGTATCTCCTGTACAAATATAACTGAAGATATTACTTATTTCAAACCTATTTACGCTTTCCTTACTATGAAAGACTCACTAGTATCTCCTGTACAAATATAACTGAAGATATTACTTATTTTAAACCTATTTACGCTTTCCTTACTATGAAAGGCTCACTAGTATCTCTTGTACAAATATAACTGAAGATATTACTTATTTCAAACCTATTTACGCTTTCCTTACTATGAAAGACTCACTAGTATCTCCTGTACAAATATAACTGAAGATATTACTTATTTCAAACCTATTTACGCTTTCCTTACTATGAAAGACTCACTAGTATCTCCTGTACAAATATAACTGAAGATATTACTTATTTCAAACCTATTTACGCTTTCCTTACTATGAAAGACTCACTAGTATCTCCTGTACAAATATAACTGAAGATATTACTTATTTCAAGCCTATTTACGCTTTCCTTACTACGAAAGACTCACTAGTATCTCCTGTACAAATATAACTGAAGATATTACTTATTTCAAACCTATTTACGCTTTCCTTACTATGAAAGACTCACTAGTATCTCCTGTACAAATATAACTGAAGATATTACTTATTTCAAACCTATTTACGCTTTCCTTACCATAAAAGACTCACTAGTATCTCCTGTACAAATATAACTGAAGATATTACTTATTTTAAACCTATTTACGCTTTCCTTACTATGAAAGGCTCACTAGTATTTCCTGTACAAATATAACTGAAGATATTACTTATTTCAAACCTATTTACGCTTTCCTTACTATGAAAGACTCACTAGTATCTCCTGTACAAATATAACTGAAGATATTACTTATGGTTACTTGTATCTCCTGTACAAATATAACTGAAGATATTACTTATTTCAAACCTATTTACGCTTTCCTTACTATGAAAGACTCACTAGTATCTCCTGTACAAATATAACTGAAGATATTACTTATTTTAAACCTATTTACGCTTTCCTTACTATGAAAGGCTCACTAGTATCTCCTGTACAAATATAACTGAAGATATTACTTATCTCAAACCTATTTACGCTTTCCTTACTATGAAAGACTCACTTGTATCTCCAGTACAAATATAACTGAAGATATTACTTATCTCAAACCTATTTACGCTTTCCTTACTATGAAAGACTCATTTGTATCTCCTGTAAAAACATAACTGAAGATATTACTTATCTCAAACCTATTTACGCTTTCCTTACTATGAAAGGCTCACTTGTATCTCCTGTACAAATATAACTGAAGATATTACTTATCTCAAACCTATTTACGCTTTCCTTACTATGAAAGACTCACTACTATCTCCTGTAAAAATATAACTGAAGATATTACTTATCTCAAACCTATTTACGCTTTCCTTACTATGAAAGGCTCACTAGTATCTCCTGTACAAATATAACTGAAGATATTACTTATTTCAAACCTATTTACGCTTTCCTTACTATGAAAGACTCACTAGTATCTCCTGTACAAATATAACTGAAGATATTACTTATTTTAAACCTATTTACGCTTTCCTTACTATGAAAGGCTCACTAGTTTCTCCTGTACAAATATAACTGAAGATATTACTTATTTCAAACCTATTTACGCTTTCCTTACTATGAAAGTCTCACTTCTATCTCCTGTACAAATATAACAGAAGATATTACTTATCTCAAACCTATTTACGCTTTCCTTACTATGAAAGGCTCACTTGTATCTCCTGTACAAATATAACTGAAGATATTACTTATCTCAAACCTATTTACGCTTTCCTTACTAAGAAAGACTCACTTGTACCTCCTGTACAAATATAACTGAAGATATTACTTATCTCAAACCTATTTACGCTTTCCTTACTATGAAAGGCTCACTACTATATCCTGTAGAAATATAACAGAAGATATTACTTATTTCAAACCTATTTACGCTTTCCTTACTATGAAAGACTCACTTGTATCTCCTGTACAAATATAACTGAAGAAATTACTTTTCTCAAACCTATATACGCCATCCTTACTATGAAAGACTAACTTGTATCTCCTGTACAAATATAACAGAAGATATTACTTATCTCAAACCTATTTACGCTTTCCTCACTATGAAAGGCTCACATGTATCTCCTGTACAAATATAACTAAAGATATTACATATCTCAAACCTATTTACGCTTTCCTTACTATGAAAGACTAACTTGTATCTCCTGTACAAATATAACAGAAGATATTACTTATCTCAAACCTATTTACGCTTTCCTCACTATGAAAGGCTCACTTGTATCTCCTGTACAAATATAACTGAAGATATTTTTTATTTCAAACCTATTTACGCTTTCCTCACTATGAAAGACTCACTTGCATCTCCTGTACAAATATAACTGAAGATATTACTTATCTCAAAACTATTTACGCTTTCCTTACTATGAAAGGCTCACTTGTATCTCCTGTACAAATATAACAGAATATATTACTTATCTCAAACCTATTTACGCTTTCCTTACTATGAAAGGCTCACTAGTATCTCTTGTACAAATATAACTGAAGATATTACTTATCTCAAACCTATTTACGCTTTCCATACTATGAAAGGCTCACTTGTATCTCCTGTACAAATATAACTGCAGATATTACTTATCTCAAACCTATTTACGCTTTCCTTACTATGAAAGGCTCACTTGTATCTCCTGTACAAATATAACTGCATATATTACTTATCTCAAACCTATTTACGCTTTCCTTACTATGAAAGGCTCACTAGTATCTCCTGTACAAATATAACTGCAGATATTACTTATCTTAAACCTATTTACGCTTTCCTTACTATGAAAGACTCACTTGTATCTCCTGTACAAATATAACTGAAGATATTACTTATCTCAAACCTATTTACGCTTTCCTTACTATGAAAGGCTCACTAGTATCTCTTGTACAAATATAACTGCAGATATTACTTATCTCAAACCTATTTACGCTTTCCTTACTATGAAAGGCTCACTTGTATCTCCTGTACAAATATAACTGCAGATATTACTTATCTCACACCTATTTACGCTTTCCTTACTATGAAAGGCTCACTAGTATCTCCTGTACAAATATAACGGAAGATATTACTTATCTCAAACCTACTTACGCTTTCCTTACTACGAAAGGCTCACTAGTATCTATTGTTCAAATATAACTGAAGATATTAGTTACTAACAAGATAATAATACTGTATACGCTTTCCTTACAATTTAGGGCTGAACTGTATTTCCTGTACTATTATAACTGAATTTTTTTTACCCTAATATTTTTTTACGTTATCCTTACTATTTGTTGTTCACTCATATCTGCTGTACAATTTTAACTGAAGGTATTACTCACCCCAATACTATTTACTCTTTCCTTACTTTTTGGGGTTTACTCTGATCTCTTGAAATATTATCACTGAATATATTACTCACCCCAATACTATTTACTCTTTCCTTACTTTTTGGGGTTTACTCTGATCTCCTGAAATATTATAACTGAAGATATTACTTACCCCAATACTATGTACTCTTTCCTTACTTTTTGGGGTTTAGTCTGATCTCCTGAAATATTATAACTGAAGATATTACTCAGCCCAATACTATTTACTCTTTCCTTACTTTTTTCGGCTTACTCTAATCTCCTGAAATATTATCACTGAATATATTACATACCCCAATACTATTTACTCTTTCCTTACTTTTTGAGGTTTACTCTGATTTCCTGAAATATTATCATTGAATATATTACTTACCCCAATACTATTTTCTCTTTCCTTACTTTTAGGGTTTAGTCTGATCTCCTGAAATACTATCATTGAAGATATTACTTACCCCAATACTATTTATCTCAAACCTATTTACGCTTTCCTCACTATGAAAGACTCACTAGTATATCCTGTACAAATATAACTGAAGATATTACTTATTTCAAACCTATTTTCGCTTTCCTTACTATGAAAGACTCACTTGTATCTCCTGTACAAATATAACTGAAGATATTACTTATCTCAAATCTATTTAGGCTTTCCTTACTATGAAAGACTCACTTGTATCTCCTGTACAAATATAACTGAAGATATTACTTATCTCAAACCTATTTACGCTTTCCTTACTATGAAAGACTCACTTGTATCTCCTGTACAAATATAACTGAAGATATTACTTATTTCAAACCTATTTACGCTTTCCTTACTATGAAAGACTCACTTGTATCTCCTGTGCAAGTATAACTGAAGATATTACTTATTTCAAACCTATTTAAGCTTTCCTTACTATGAAAGACTCACTTGTATCTCCTGTACAAATATAACTGAAAATATTACTTATTTCAAACCTATTTACGCTTTCCTTACTATGAAAGACTCACTTGTATCTCCTGTACAAAAATAACTGAAGATATTACTTATTTCAAACCAATTTACGCTTTCCTTACTATGAAAGGCTCACGTGTATCTAATGTACAATTATAACTGAATATATTACTTATCTCAAACCTATTTACGCTTTCCTTACTATGAAAGGCTCACTTGTATCTCCTGTACAAAAATAACTGAAGATATTACTTATCTCAAACCTATTTACGCTTTCCTTACTATGAAAGTCTCACTACTATCTCCTGTACAAATATAACAGAAGATATTACTTATCTCAAACCTATTTACGCTTACCTTACTATGAAAGGCTCACTTGTATCTCCTGTACAAATATAACTGAAGATATTACTTATCTCAAACCTATTTACGCTTTCCTTACTAAGAAAGACTCACTTGTATCTCCTGTACAAATATAACTGAAGATATTACTTATCTCAAACCTATTTACGCTTTCCTTACTATGAAAGGCTCACTACTATATCCTGTAGAAATATAACAGAAGATATTACTTATTTCAAACCTATTTACGCTTTCCTTACTATGAAAGACTCACTTGTATCTCCTGTACAAATATAACTGAAGATATTACTTATCTCAAACCTATTTACGCTTTCCTTACTATGAAAGACTCACTTGTATCTCCTGTACAAATATAACTGAAGATATTACTTATTTCAAACCTATTTACGCTTTCCTTACTATGAAAGACTCACTTGTATCTCCTGTACAAAAATAACTGAAGATATTACTTATTTCAAACCTATTTACGCTTTCCTTACTATGAAAGGCTCACGTGTATCTAATGTACAATTATAACTGAATATATTACTTATCTCAAACCTATTTACGCTTTCCTTACTATGAAAGGCTCACTTGTATCTCCTGTACCAATATAACTGAAGATATTACTTATCTCAAACCTATTTACGCTTTCCTTACTATGAAAGTCTCACTACTATCTCCTGTACAAATATAACAGAAGATATTACTTATCTCAAACCTATTTACGCTTACCTTACTATGAAAGGCTCACTTGTATCTCCTGTACAAATATAACTGAAGATATTACTTATCTCAAACCTATTTACGCTTTCCTTACTAAGAAAGACTCACTTGTATCTCCTGTACAAATATAACTGAAGATATTACTTATCTCAAACCTATTTACGCTTTCCTTACTATGAAAGGCTCACTACTATATCCTGTAGAAATATAACAGAAGATATTACTTATTTCAAACCTATTTACGCTTTCCTTACTATGAAAGACTCACTTGTATCTCCTGTACAAATATAACTGAAGATATTACTTATCTCAAACCTATTTACGCTTTGCTTACTATGAAAGGCTCACTTGTATCTCCTGTACAAATATAACTGAATATATTACTTATCTCAAACCTATTTACGCTTTCCTTACTATGAAAGGCTCACTTGTATCTCCTGTACAAATATAACTGAAGATATTACTTATCTCAAACCTATTTACGCTTTCCTTACTATGAAAGGCTCACTAGCATCTCTTGTACAAATATAACTGCAGATATTACTTATCTCAAACCTATTTACGCTTTCCTTACTATGAAGGGCTCACTTGTATCTCCTGTACAAATATAACTGCAAATATTACTAATCTCAAACCTATTTACGCTTTCCTTACTATGAAAGGCTCACTAGTATCTCTTGTACAAATATAACTGAAAATATTACTTATCTCAAACCTATTTACGCTTTCTTTACTATGAAAGGCACACTTGTATCTCCTGTACAAATATAACTGCAGATATTACTTATCTCAAACCTATTTACGCTTTCCTTACTATGAAAGGCTCACTTGTATCTCCTGTACAAATATAACTGCAGATATTACTTATCTCAAACCTATTTACGCTTTCCTTACTATGAAAGGCTCACTAGTATCTCCGGTACAAATATAACTGCAGATATTACTTATCTCAAACCTATTTACGCTTTCCTTACTATGAAAGGCTCACTAGTATCGCCTGTACAATTATAACTGCAGATATTACTTATCTCAAACCTATTTACGCTTTCCTTACTATGAAAGGCTCACTAGTATCTCCTGTACAAATATAACTGCAGATTTAACTTATCTCAAACCTATTTACGCTTTCCTTACTATGAAAGGCTCACTAGTATCTCCTGTACAAATATAACTGCAGATATCTCTTATCTCAATCCTATTTACGCTTTCCTTACTATGAAAGACTCACTTGTATCTCCTGTACAAATATAACTGAAGATATTACTTATCTCAAACCTATTTACGCTTTCCTTACTATGAAAGGCTTACTAGTATCTCTTGTACAAATATAACTGCAGATATTACTTATCTCAAACCTATTTACGCTTTCCTTACTATGAAAGGCTCACTTGTATCTCCTGTACAAATATAACTGCAGATATTACTTATCTCACACCTATTTACGCTTTCCTTACTATGAAAGGCTCACTAGTATCTCCTGTACAAATATAACTGTAGATATTACTTATCTTAACCCTATTTACGCTTTCCTTACTATGAAAGGCTCACTTGTATCTCCTGTACAAATATAACTGCAGATATTACTTATCTCAAACCTATTTACGCTTTCCTTACTATGAAAGGCTCACTTGTATCTCCTGTACAAATATAACTGCAGATATTAAGTATCTCACACCTATTTACGCTTTCCTTACTATGAAAGGCTCACTAGTATCTCCTGTACAAATATAACTGAAGATATTACTTATCTTAACCCTATTTACGCTCTCCTTACTATGAAAGGCTCACTACCACCTCCTGTACAAATATAACAGAAGATAATACTTATCTCAAACCTATTTACGCTTACCTTACTATGAAAGACTAACTTGTATCTCCTGTACAACTATAACTGAAGATATTACCTTTTTCAAACCTATTTACGCTTTCCTTACTATGAAAGGCTCACTTGTATCTCCTGTACAAATATAACTGAAGATATTACTTATCTCAAACCTATTTACGCTTTCCTTACTATGAAAGGCTTTTTAGTATCTCTTGTACAAATATAACTGAAGATATTACTTATCTCAAACCTATTTACGCTTTCCTTACTATGAAAGGCTCACTTTTATCTCCTGTACAAATATAACTGCAGATATTACTTATCTCAAACCTATTTACGCTTTCCTTACTATGAAAGGCTCACTTGTATCTCCTGTACAAATATAACTGCAGATATTACTTATCTCAAACCTATTTACGCTTTCCTTACTATGAAAGGCTCACCAGTATCTCCTGTACAAATATAACTGCAGATATTACTTATCTCAAACCTATTTACGCTTTCCTTACTATGAAAGGCTCACTAGTATCGCCTGTACAATTATAACTGCAGATATTACTTATCTCAAACCTATTTACGCTTTCCTTACTATGAAAAGCTCACTAGTATCTCCTGTACAAATATAACTGCAGATTTAACGTATCTCAAACCTATTTACGCTTTCCTTACTATGAAAGGCTCACTAGTATCTCCTGTACAAATATAACTGCAGATATTACTTATCTCAAACCTATTTACGCTTTCCTTACTATGAAAGACTCACTTGTATCTCCTGTACAAATATAACTGAAGATATTACTTATCTCAAACCTATTTACGCTTTCCTTACTATGAAAGGCTCACTAGTATCTCTTGTACAAATATAACTGCAGGTATTACTTATCTCAAACCTATTTACGCTTTCCTTACTATGAAAGGCTCACTTGTATCTCCTGTACAAATATAACTGCAGATATTACTTATCTCACACCTATTTACGCTTTCCTTTTTATGAAAGGCTCACTAGTATCTCCTGTACAAATATAACTGAAGATATTACTTATCCTAACCCTATTTACGCTTTCCTTACTATGAAAGGCTCACTTGTATCTCCTGTACAAATATAACTGCACATATTACTTATCTCAAACCTATTTACGCTTTCCTTACTATGAAAGGCTCACTAGTATCTCCTGTACAAATATAACTGCAGATATTACTTATCTCAAACCTATTTACGCTTTCCTTACTATGAAAAGCTCACTAGTATCTCCTGTACAAATATAACTGCAGATATTACTTATCTCAAACCTATTGACGCTTTCCTTACTATGAAAGGCTCACTTGTATCTCTTGTACAAATATAACTGAAGATATTACTTATCTCAAACCAACTTACGCTTTCCTTACTATGAAAGGCTCACTACCACCTCCTGTACAAATATAACAGAAGATAATACTTATCTCAAACCTATTTACGCTTACCTTACTATGAAAGAATAACTTGTATCTCCTGTACAAATATAACTGAAGATATTACCTTTCCCAAACCTATTTACGCTTTCCTTACTATGAAAGGCTCACTTGTATCTCCTGTACAAATATAACTGAAGATATTACTTATCTCAAACCTATTTACGCTTTCCTTACTACGAAAGGCTCACTTGTGTCTCCTGTACAAATATAACTGAAGATATTACTTATCTCAAACCTATTTACGCTTTCCTTACTATGAAAGGCTCAATAGTATCTCTTGTTCAATTATAACTGAAGATATTAGTTACTAACAAGATATAAATACTGTATACGCTTTCCTTACAATTTAGGGCTGAACTGTATTTCCTGTACTATTATAACTGAATTTTTTTTACCCTAATTTTTTTACGTTATCCTTTCTATTTGTTGTTCACTCATATCTGCTGTTTAATTTTAACTGAAAATATTACTCAACCCAATATTATTTACTCTTTCCTTACTTTTTGGGGTTTACTCTGATCTCTTGAAATATTATAACTAAAGATATTACTCAGCCCAATTCTATTTACTATTTCCTTACTTTTTGGGGCTTACTCTGTTCTCCTGAAATATTATCACTGAAGATATTACTTACCCCAATACTATTTACTCTTTCCTTACTTTTTGGGGTTTACTCTGATTTCCTGAAATATTATCATTGAATATATTACTTACCCCAATACTATTTTCTCTTTCCTTACTTTTTAGGGTTTAGTCTGTTCTCCTGAAATACTATCATTGAAGATATTAATTATCCCAATACTATTTATCTCAAACCTATATACGCTTTCCTCACTTTAAAAAGCTCACTAGTATCTCCTGTACAAATATAACTGAAGATATTACTTATCTCAAAACTATTACGCTTTCCTGACTATGAAAGACTCACTAGTATCTCCTGTACAAATATAACTGAAGATATTACTTATTTCAAACCTATTTACGCTTTCCTTACTATGAAAGACTCACTTGTATCTCCTGTACAAATACAACTGAAGATATTACTTATCTCAAACCTATTTAAGCTTTCCTTACTATGAAAGACTCAGTAGTATCTCCTGTACAAATATAACTGAAGATATTACTTATCTCAAACCTATTTACGCTTTCCTTACTATGAAAGACTCACTTGTATCTCCTCTACAAATATAACTGATGATATTACTTAACTCAAAACTATTTACGCTTTCCTTACTATGAAAGGCTAACTAGTATCTCCTGTACAAATATAACTAAAGATATTACTTATCTCAAAACTATTTACGCTTTCCTTATTATGAAAGGCTCACTAGTATCTCCTGTACAAATATAACTGAAGATATTACATATCTCAAAACTATTTACGCTTTCCTTACTATGAAAGGCTCACTAGTATCTCCTGTACAAATATAACTGAAGGTATTACTTATCTCAAACCTATTTACGCTTTCCTTACTATAAAAGGCTCACTAGTATCTCCTGTACAAATATAACTGAAGGTATTACTTATCTCAGACCTATTTACGCTTTCTTTACAATGAAAGACTCACTAGTATCTCCTGTACAAATGTAACTGAAGATATTACTTATCTCAAACCAACTTACGCTTTCCTTACTATGAAAGGATCACTAGTATCTCTTGTTTCAATTATAACTGAAGATGTTAGTTACTAACAAGATATTAATACTGTATACGCTTTCCTTACAATTTAGGGCTGAACTGTATTTCCTGTACTATTATAACTGAATTTTTTTTTTACCCTAATATTTTTTTACGTTATCCTTTCTATTTGTTGTTCACTCATATCTGCTGTTTAATTTTAACTGAAAATATTACTCACCCCAATATTATTTACTCTTTCCTTACTTTTTGGGGTTTACTCTGATCTCCTGAAATATTATCACTGAAGATATTACTTACCCCAATACTATTTACTCTTTCCTTACTTTTTGGGGTTTACTCTGATTTCCAGAAATATTATCATTGAATATACTTAAACCAATACTATTTTCTCTTTCCTTACTTTTTAGGGTTTAGTCTGATCTCCTGAAATACTATCATTGAAGATATTACTTACCCCAATACTATTTATTTCAAACCTATTTACGCTTTCCTCACTATGAAAGGCTCACTAGTATCTCCTGTACAAATATAACTGAAGATATTACTTATCTCAAACCTATTTACGCTTTCCTTACTATGAAAGGCTCACTAGTATCTCCTGTACAAATATAACTGAAGATATTACTTATCTCAAACCTATTTACGCTTTCTTTACGATGAAAGACTCACTAGTATCTCCTGTACAAATATAACTGAAGATATTACTTATCTCAAACCTACTTACGCTTTCCTTACTATGAAAGGCTCACTAGTATCTCCTGTACAAATATAACTGAAGATATTACTTATCTCAAACCTATTTACGCTTTCCTCACTATGTAAGGCTCACTTGTATCTCCTGTACAAATATAACTGAAGATATTACTTATCTCAAACCTATTTACACTTTCCTTACTATGAAAGACTCACTTGTATCTCCTGTAGAAATATAACTGAAGATATTACTTATCTCAAACCTATTTACGCTTTCCTTACTATGAAAGGCTCACTAGTATCTCCTGTACGAATATAACTGAAGATATTACTTATCTCAAACCTATTTACGCTTTCCTTACTATGAAAGGCTTACTAGTATCTCCTGTACGAATATAACTGAGGATATTACTTATCTCAAACCTATTTACGCTTTCCATACTATGAAAGGCTCACTAGTATCTCCTGTACGAATATAACTGAAGATATTACTTATCTCAAACCTACTTACGCTTTCCTTACTATGAAAGGCTCACTAGTATCTTATGTACAAATATAACTGAAGATATTACTTATCTCAAACCTATTTACGCTTTCCTCACTATGTAAGGCTCACTTGTATCTCCTGTACAAATATAACTGAAGATATTACTTATCTCAAACCTATTTACACTTTCCTTACTATGTAAGGCTCACTTGTATCTCCTGTACAAATATAACTGAAGATATTACTTATCTCAAACCTATTTACACTTTCCTTACTATGAAAGACTCACTTGTATCTCCTGTACAAATATAACTGAAGATATTACTTATCTCAAACCTATTTACGCTTTCCTTACTATGTAAGGCTCACTTGTATCTCCTGTACAAATATAACTGAAGATATTACTTATCTCAAACCTATTTACGCTTTCCTTACTATGTAAGGCTCACTTGTATCTCCTGTACAAATATAACTGAAGATATTACTTATCTCAAACCTATTTACGCTTTCCTCACTATGTAAGGCTCACTTGTATCTCCTGTACAAATATAACTGAAGATATTACTTATCTCAAACCTATTTACACTTTCCTTACTATGAAAGACTCACTTGTATCTCCTGTACAAATATAACTGAAGATATTACTTATTTCAAGCCTATTTACGCTTTCCTTACTATGAAAGGCTCACTAGTATCTCCTGTACGAATATAACTGAAGATATTACTTATCTCAAACCTATTTACGCTTTCCTTACTATGATAGGCTCACTAGTATCTCCTGTACGAATATAACTGAAGATATTACTTATCTCAAACCTACTTACGCTTTCCTTACTATGAAAGGCTCACTAGTATCTCTTGTTCAATTATAACTGAAGATATTAGTTACTAACAAGATATTAATACTGTATACGCTTTCCTTACAAGTTAGGGCCGAACTGTATTTCCTGTACTATTATAACAGAATTTTTTTTACCCTAAAATTTTTTTACGTTATCCTTTCTATTTGTTGTTCACTCATATCTGCTGTACAATTTTAACTGAAGTTATTACTCACCCCAATACTATTTACTCTTTACTTACTTTTTGGGGTTTACTGTGATCTCCTGAAATATTATAACTGAAGATATTACTCAGCCCAATACTATTTACTCTTTCCTTACATTTTGGGGCTTACTCTGATCTCCTGAAATATTATCACTGAAGATATTACTTACCCCAATACTATTTTCTCTTTCCTTACTTTTTAGGGTTTAGTCTGTTCTCCTGAAATACTATCATTGAAGATATTAATTATCCCAATACTATTTATCTCAAACCTATATACGCTTTCCTCACTTTAAAAAGCTCACTAGTATCTCCTGTACAAATATAACTGAAGATATTACTTATCTCAAAACTATTACGCTTTCCTGACTATGAAAGACTCACTAGTATCTCCTGTACAAATATAACTGAAGATATTACTTATTTCAAACCTATTTACGCTTTCCTTACTATGAAAGACTCACTTGTATCTCCTGTACAAATACAACTGAAGATATTACTTATCTCAAACCTATTTAAGCTTTCCTTACTATGAAAGACTCACTAGTATCTCCTGTACAAATATAACTGAAGATATTACTTATCTCAAACCTATTTACGCTTTCCTTACTATGAAAGACTCACTTGTATCTCCTCTACAAATATAACTGATGATATTACTTAACTCAAAACTATTTACGCTTTCCTTACTATGAAAGGCTAACTAGTATCTCCTGTACAAATATAACTAAAGATATTACTTATCTCAAAACTATTTACGCTTTCCTTATTATGAAAGGCTCACTAGTATCTCCTGTACAAATATAACTGAAGATATTACATATCTCAAAACTATTTACGCTTTCCTTACTATGAAAGGCTCACTAGTATCTCCTGTACAAATATAACTGAAGGTATTACTTATCTCAAACCTATTTACGCTTTCCTTACTATAAAAGGCTCACTAGTATCTCCTGTACAAATATAACTGAAGGTATTACTTATCTCAGACCTATTTACGCTTTCTTTACAATGAAAGACTCACTAGTATCTCCTGTACAAATGTAACTGAAGATATTACTTATCTCAAACCAACTTACGCTTTCCTTACTATGAAAGGATCACTAGTATCTCTTGTTTCAATTATAACTGAAGATGTTAGTTACTAACAAGATATTAATACTGTATACGCTTTCCTTACAATTTAGGGCTGAACTGTATTTCCTGTACTATTATAACTGAATTTTTTTTTTACCCTAATATTTTTTTACGTTATCCTTTCTATTTGTTGTTCACTCATATCTGCTGTTTAATTTTAACTGAAAATATTACTCACCCCAATATTATTTACTCTTTCCTTACTTTTTGGGGTTTACTCTGATCTCCTGAAATATTATCACTGAAGATATTACTTACCCCAATACTATTTACTCTTTCCTTACTTTTTGGGGTTTACTCTGATTTCCAGAAATATTATCATTGAATATACTTAAACCAATACTATTTTCTCTTTCCTTACTTTTTAGGGTTTAGTCTGATCTCCTGAAATACTATCATTGAAGATATTACTTACCCCAATACTATTTATTTCAAACCTATTTACGCTTTCCTCACTATGAAAGGCTCACTAGTATCTCCTGTACAAATATAACTGAAGATATTACTTATCTCAAACCTATTTACGCTTCCCTTACTGTGAAAGACTAACTTGTATCTCCTGTACAAATATTACTGAAGATATTGCTTATCTCAAACCTATTTACGCTTTCCTCACTATGAAAGACTCACTAGTATCTCCTGTACAAATATAACTGAAGATATTACTTATCTCAAACCTATTTACGCTTTCCTTACTGTGAAAGACTAACTTGTATCTCCTGTACAAATATTACTGAAGATATTGCTTATCTCAAACCTATTTACGCTTTCCTTACTATGAAAGGCTCACTAGTATCTCCTGTACAAATATAACTGAAGGTATTACTTATCTGAAACCTATTTACGCTTTCTTTACGATGAAAGATTCACTAGTATCTCCTGTACAAATATAACTGAAGATATTACTTATCTCAAACCTATTTACGCTTTCCTCACTATGTAAGGCTCACTTGTATCTCCTGTACAAATATAACTGAAGATACTACTTATCTCAAACCTATTTACGCTTTCCTTACTATGAAAGGCTCACTAGTGTCTCCTGTACGAATATAAATGAAGATATTACTTATCTCAAACCTATTTACGCTTTCCTTACTATGAAAGGCTCACTAGTATCTCCTGTACAAATATAACTGAAGATATTACTTATCTCAAACCTATTTACGCTTTCTTTACGATGAAAGACTCACTAGTATCTCCTGTACAAATATAACTGAAGATATTACTTATCTCAAACCTACTTACGCTTTCCTTACTATGAAAGGCTCACTAGTATCTCCTGTACAAATATAACTGAAGATATTACTTATCTCAAACCTATTTACGCTTTCCTCACTATGTAAGGCTCACTTGTATCTCCTGTACAAATATAACTGAAGATATTACTTATCTCAAACCTATTTACACTTTCCTTACTATGAAAGACTCACTTGTATCTCCTGTAGAAATATAACTGAAGATATTACTTATCTCAAACCTATTTACGCTTTCCTTACTATGAAAGGCTCACTAGTATCTCCTGTACGAATATAACTGAAGATATTACTTATCTCAAACCTATTTACGCTTTCCTTACTATGAAAGGCTTACTAGTATCTCCTGTACGAATATAACTGAGGATATTACTTATCTCAAACCAATTTACGCTTTCCTTACTATGAAAGGCTCACTAGTATCTCCTGTACGAATATAACTGAAGATATTACTTATCTCAAACCTACTTACGCTTTCCTTACTATGAAAGGCTCACTAGTATCTCCTGTACAAATATAACTGAAGATATTACTTATCTCAAACCTATTTACGCTTTCCTCACTATGTAAGGCTCACTTGTATCTCCTGTACAAATATAACTGAAGATATTACTTATCTCAAACCTATTTACACTTTCCTTACTATGTAAGGCTCACTTGTATCTCCTGTACAAATATAACTGAAGATATTACTTATCTCAAACCTATTTACACTTTCCTTACTATGAAAGACTCACTTGTATCTCCTGTACAAATATAACTGAAGATATTACTTATCTCAAACCTATTTACGCTTTCCTTACTATGTAAGGCTCACTTGTATCTCCTGTACAAATATAACTGAAGATATTACTTATCTCAAACCTATTTACGCTTTCCTTACTATGTAAGGCTCACTTGTATCTCCTGTACAAATATAACTGAAGATATTACTTATCTCAAACCTATTTACGCTTTCCTCACTATGTAAGGCTCACTTGTATCTCCTGTACAAATATAACTGAAGATATTACTTATCTCAAACCTATTTACACTTTCCTTACTATGAAAGACTCACTTGTATCTCCTGTACAAATATAACTGAAGATATTACTTATTTCAAGCCTATTTACGCTTTCCTTACTATGAAAGGCTCACTAGTATCTCCTGTACGAATATAACTGAAGATATTACTTATCTCAAACCTATTTACGCTTTCCTTACTATGATAGGCTCACTAGTATCTCCTGTACGAATATAACTGAAGATATTACTTATCTCAAACCTACTTACGCTTTCCTTACTATGAAAGGCTCACTAGTATCTCTTGTTCAATTATAACTGAAGATATTAGTTACTAACAAGATATTAATACTGTATACGCTTTCCTTACAAGTTAGGGCTGAACTGTATTTCCTGTACTATTATAACAGAATTTTTTTTACCCTAAAATTTTTTTACGTTATCCTTTCTATTTGTTGTTCACTCATATCTGCTGTACAATTTTAACTGAAGTTATTACTCACCCCAATACTATTTACTCTTTACTTACTTTTTGGGGTTTACTGTGATCTCCTGAAATATTATAACTGAAGATATTACTCAGCCCAATACTATTTACTCTTTCCTTACATTTTGGGGCTTACTCTGATCTCCTGAAATATTATCACTGAAGATATTACTTACCCCAATACTATTTTCTCTTTCCTTACTTTTTAGGGTTTAGTCTGTTCTCCTGAAATACTATCATTGAAGATATTAATTATCCCAATACTATTTATCTCAAACCTATATACGCTTTCCTCACTTTAAAAAGCTCACTAGTATCTCCTGTACAAATATAACTGAAGATATTACTTATCTCAAAACTATTACGCTTTCCTGACTATGAAAGACTCACTAGTATCTCCTGTACAAATATAACTGAAGATATTACTTATTTCAAACCTATTTACGCTTTCCTTACTATGAAAGACTCACTTGTATCTCCTGTACAAATATAACTGAAGATATTACTTATCTCAAACCTATTTACGCTTTCCTTACTATGTAAGGCTCACTTGTATCTCCTGTACAAATATAACTGAAGATATTACTTATCTCAAACCTATTTACGCTTTCCTTACTATGTAAGGCTCACTTGTATCTCCTGTACAAATATAACTGAAGATATTACTTATCTCAAACCTATTTACGCTTTCCTCACTATGTAAGGCTCACTTGTATCTCCTGTACAAATATAACTGAAGATATTACTTATCTCAAACCTATTTACACTTTCCTTACTATGAAAGACTCACTTGTATCTCCTGTACAAATATAACTGAAGATATTACTTATTTCAAGCCTATTTACGCTTTCCTTACTATGAAAGGCTCACTAGTATCTCCTGTACGAATATAACTGAAGATATTACTTATCTCAAACCTATTTACGCTTTCCTTACTATGATAGGCTCACTAGTATCTCCTGTACGAATATAACTGAAGATATTACTTATCTCAAACCTACTTACGCTTTCCTTACTATGAAAGGCTCACTAGTATCTCTTGTTCAATTATAACTGAAGATATTAGTTACTAACAAGATATTAATACTGTATACGCTTTCCTTACAAGTTAGGGCTGAACTGTATTTCCTGTACTATTATAACAGAATTTTTTTTACCCTAAAATTTTTTTACGTTATCCTTTCTATTTGTTGTTCACTCATATCTGCTGTACAATTTTAACTGAAGTTATTACTCACCCCAATACTATTTACTCTTTACTTACTTTTTGGGGTTTACTGTGATCTCCTGAAATATTATAACTGAAGATATTACTCAGCCCAATACTATTTACTCTTTCCTTACATTTTGGGGCTTACTCTGATCTCCTGAAATATTATCACTGAAGATATTACTTACCCCAATACTATTTTCTCTTTCCTTATTTTTCGGGATATTCTCTGATCTCCTGTAGAATTATAACTGAAGATATTACCTATCACAATACTATTTTAGCTTTCTTCGCTATTTAGGTTTCTCCCATATCTGTTATAGAATTTCAACTGAAGATAACAGTTACTAACAAGATAATAATACTATTTAGGTTTTCCTCACAATTTAGAGTTTAACCTATTTCCTGTACTATTAAAACTGAAGTATTCTTTCCCTAATAATATTTACGTTTTCCTTCCTTTGATGTGGTTTACTCTGAACTAATGTAATATTATTACTGAAGATATTGCTTACCCCCAATGCTATTTTCTCTTTCCTTACTTTTTGGCGTTTACTCTGATCTCCTGAAATATCATTACTGAAGATATTACTTACCCCAATACTATTTTCTCTTTCATTACTTCTTGGGGTTTACTCTTATTTCCTGTAATATTATAACTGAAGATAATAATTACTCCAATACTGTTTTCTTTTTCCTTACTTTTTGGGGTTTACTCTGATCTGCTGAAATATTATCATTGAATATATTACTTACCACAATACTATTTTCTCTTTCCTTACTTTTTGGGGTTTACTCTGATCTCCTGAAATATTATAACTGAAGATATTACTTACCCCAATACTATTTTCTCTTTCCTTACTTTTTGGGGTTTACTCTGATCTCCTGAAATATCATCACTGAAGATATTACTTACCCCAATACTATTTTCTCTTTCCTTACTTTTTAGGGTTTAGTCTGATCTCCTGAAATATTATAACTGAAGGTATTACTTACCCCAATACTATTTTCTCTTTCCTTACTTTTTGGGGTTTACTCTGATCTCCTGAAATATCATCACTGAAGATATTACTTACCCCAATACTATTTTCTCTTTCCTTACTTTTTAGGGTTTAGTCTGATCTCCTGAAATACTATCATTGAAGATATTACTTACCCCAATACTATTTTCTCTTTCCTTAATTTTTGGGGTTTACTCTGATCTCCTGAAATATCATCACATAAGATATTACTTACCCCAATACTATTTTCTCTTTCATTACTTCTTGGGGTTTACTCTGATCTCCTGTAATATTATAACTGAAGATAATATATACTCCAATACTGTTTTCTTTTTCCTTAGTTTTTGGGGTTTACTCTGATCTGCTGAAATATTATCATTGAATATTTTACTTACCACAATATTATTTTCTCTTTCCTTACTTTTTGGGGTTTACTCTGATCTCCTGAAATATTATAACTGAAGATATTACTTACCCCAATACTATTTTCTCTTTCCTTACTTTTTGGGGTTTACTCTGATCTCCTGAAATATCATCACTGAAGATATTACTTACCCCAATACTATTTTCTCTTTCCTTAATTTTTGGGGTTTACTCTGATCTCCTGAAATATCATCACATAAGATATTACTTACCCCAATATTATTTTCTCTTTCCTTACTTTTTGGGGTTTAGTCTGATCTCCTGAAATATTATCACTGAAGATATTACTTACCCCAGTACTATTATCTCTTTCCTTACTTTTTGGCGTTTACTCTGATCTCCTGAAATATTATCACTGAAGATATTACTTACCCCAATACTATTTTCTCTTTCCTTACTCTTTGGGGTTTACTCTGATCTCCTGAAATATTATCACTGAAGATATTACTTACCCCAATACTATTTTCTCTTTCCTTACTTTTTGGGGTTTACTCTGATCTCCTGAAATACTATCACTGAAGATACTACTTATCCCAATACTATTTACGCTTTCCCTACTTTTTGGAGTGTACTCTGATCTCCTGAAATATCATCACTGAAGATACTACTTACCCCAGTACTATTTACACTTTCCCTACTTTTTGGGGTTTACTCTGATCTCCTGAAATATTATCACTGAAGGTATTACTTACCCCAATACTATTTACGCTTTCCCTACTTTTTGGAGTGTACTCTGATCTCCTGAAATATCATCACTGAAGATAGTACTTACCCCAGTACTATTTACACTTTCCCTACTTTTTGGGGTTTACTCTGATCTCCTGAAATATCATCACTGAAGATATTACTTACCCCAATACTATTTTCTCTTTCCTTACTTTTTGGGGTTTACTCTGATCTCCTGAAATATCATCACTGAAGATATTACTTACCCCAATACTATTTTCTCTTTCCTTACTTTTTGGGGTTTACTCTGATCTCCTGAAATATCATCACTGAAGGTATTACTTACCCCAATACTATTTTCTCTTTCCTTACTTTTTGGGGTTTACTCTGATCTCCTGAAATATTATCACTGAAGGTATTACTTACCCCAATACTATTTACGCTTTCCCTACTTTTCAGGGTTCACTCGTATTCCCTCTACTGTTATAACTGAAGATCTTACTAACGTCATTACTATTTATGTTAACAATTACTTAGCATTGTATATCATAGTATGGCCTAATGTAGGAATAATTATCTAATGAATGCATTTTGTACAGAAGAAAGCCTATTGGTATAAACAAATAGAGGTTAATTTATTGATTATAACAAAACTGACACTTTTTTTACATTGTAAATTATAGACTAAAAATCTAGTTCTGAATTTTTGTACGAGACACATTTCCCTAAAATTCAGGGTGAAACGTATTCTTTTCCATTAAATACCTGCGCCAAGATTCATTTACGCCTGTCTTTAAGTGATCCTGTAACATACAGAAACCTGACATACGTTTGTTTAATGTAATTGATTACTTGCACTACTTAGATTACTTATCTCGAAAACCTTGGAAATTTATCTCGCAACAGATTAGAACACGGAACAAAAGTTAAAAATTTTCATCCGTTCAAGTTGGATACTTAGTATTAGGATTATTGGAGTGATGTGGCAAGTTTATTGCTAACAATAAAACACATTTATACTTTTCGATTACTAATTATCAATCCGGTGCATTTAATTAAGAAGGTAGCAGGAAATTTACTTGAGTTTTTACTAAGAGTAGCTTTATCAATCTACCACTAAGAAGTGTCACATTGTGGTATAGTGCAAACCACGTATCCGTGTACTTTGCCTTGTGTGTACTACCACTCTTGAAAACATATTACGTAATGGAAATGTTCGATACGTAATTAGCTTCTGCGTCGATATGTTTACACATATTGCAAGTATGTTTGTTCATACCGAAGCTAATTTATCTAATATCGGCCGTCTCTTGCAAGTCAGTGTTTGACAGTCCTTATTATGTTTGTAGGAAACTTATACTGACCCTCTACTTCCCATCTTGCCTACTGCGATCTCTCAAGGACAAGTGCACGGTTGCGAGGTTCGCACTATACTTGTTCATCTTAAAAATACTCGTGATGTAGGCAATAGTTTCAAGCTAATCGTTGGAATTTGGGATTTTTTCTAATTGTATTTTACAGACTAAAATAGTTCACCAAAAACACTGGTAGAGATTTTATATACAGAAACTACCCATTAATATATAGATAGACGATTTCGTTCCTAACGTTTGCTTTATATCTATTAATAAAGTTTATTACAATAGATAGCAAAGAAGGAGGTAATAAAAGTAAACATTTTTATTACCACCAAGAGACACAGGAAAAAACGTCCTGGAGAAATTAAACATAACTAGTTTATTAGTACACAATATATAATTTCTAGGCTACAAATTATGTAAATTCAAAGAAAGTAGGGGTAAACAAGTTTTTACATTTTGTAGAATATTTTACGTCTGTTATAATTAATGATTTGTGGAAAGATTTCGATCTATTCATTGAAAAATTTGAGTTGAAAATTATTTGCTCAATATTTCGATATCCAAACAATGTTTTCTTTGGGGGCCATTTATCTACAAAAATTACGAAATAAAAAAAACTCTGTTATAATAAAACTATACATTCCCAATTAGTATTCATGTCATTAAAAATATTTCCCTTACAGTTAATATCGTAATATATTGCAAAAGTCATTGCTAGTACATGATCCTTTAATTCTACCACTTATATTATTTACATTTAACCACTACAAATATTAGGAGAAAACGTCCACTTCAATTTTCATTTACTTTTTCAATTCCTTCTATTAGTTCACACTCTACTTACATATATATCGTGTTAAAATTTTCAAAATTCTAATTTTTTCTTTTAAACTTATGGACGACTCGATGTTAATAGTTGTTTTCAATTAATTCAGTAATTAAATTTAATAACGAATTAATTTTTGTTTGATGTGGTGTGAAAACGTTTCACAAAGCGGGCAAGGTATGCAATATAGTTATTTCGTCTCATTTTGCTTAAAATAAGTGAAAACGTATGATTTCATAAAACAGTTGAATTCAGGCTATAGGTTATGCGGTAGATCAGCTGTTTTAATGGATAGCTTATGCCACTTTATTTATGTTAAAGTGATTAAAGTAATTATTTAATAATAGTAAGTAGAATAGAATTTTTCTTTGATGACCGAAGTAGGACTTTACTTTAAAAAATGTTTGTTTATTTTACTTGTTTATTTACTTATTGCAATATTAAAGAGGTAAATCTCTTTAATAAGATGAATATTATTGGTGAATTTATATTTTTATTGTAACAGTATTTTTGTTTAATTTTTGTTAAATAAATGCCGCACAAGAAAGCATTATTTAGATGTCAAAACATTAAATAATGAATTTTCAACGTTGAGTTTGTCTGTGATTTAATCGAAACTTTTCTACAAATGTTTATATTACTTTAAGGTTTGCAATAAGCTATCTTAAGACTGCATCCCTTAGTGTGATAAGGCGTTTATTCAGAAACTTTTAGTTTAACCCGCTCTGCCAAGCACATGTTACGCGCGCGTCTGATATATAAATGTGCACTTTTCAAAACTTCACATGACTTGTATGGCACTCGATTCTTCTTCCGGTAAGGAAGGAAGTAACCCAGGTCGACATTCTCTTTGACTTCCTTCCGGTAGGTCGTGGCGTGCACAGATCGATCCATTTATCTTTAGACTGGGCGTAGCCTACCCCGAGACATAATTGGGGTGATAAATTGTGCAATCTTATCAGCGTTATCTAACACACACCCAAGACGGGAATTGCATACAGAAAATATGGCCACAACCCAACCATACAATTTGTAGAGACCTTTAATGAAGTAGGCTTTAAATTATTCTGCCTTTGTTAACGCTTTAGCAACACAAATAATTTCAATTTTTCGACACTTATTTTTATTAAATATTAAATCAAATAGGTTACTAAGGTATATAATTTTTATTAATTTCAGTTAGTAACATTTCGAGTTTAAATGGTTGATAGGTTTTAGGAAGAATTCACATTCCAAGTCGGGTAGCTATAGGGGAATCGTGTAGTTGCTTACGTATGATACATAGTGTAGTTGATGTTGAACCAGTTACGCTAAATGGCATAGTTGACGTTGAGCTAGTTATCTAGATAGCACTACTGGAATAGATCTAGTTACGCTAAATGTCATAGTTGATGTTGAGCTAGTTTACCTAGATAGCATTGCTGGAATGGAGCTAGTTACGCTAAATGGCATAGTTGATGTTGAGCTAGTTTACCTAGATAGCATTGCTGGAATGGAGCCAGTTACGCTAGATGGAATAGTTGACTTTGTGCTAGTTTACTTAGATAGCATTGCTGGAATGGAGCTAGTTACGCTAAATGGCATAGTTGATGTTGAGCTATCTTACCTAGATAGCACTGCTGGAATGGAGCCAGTTACACTAGTTTGCATAATTGAGGTTGAGCTAGTTTACCTAGATAGCATTGCTGGAATGGAGCTAGTTACGCTAAATGGCATAGTTGACGTTGTGCTAGTTTACTTAGATAGCATTGCTGGAATGGAGCTAGTTACGCTAAATGGCATAGTTGATGTTGAGCTAGTTTACCTAGATAGCACTGCTGGAATGGAGCCAGTTACACTAGTTTGCATAATTGAGGTTGAGCTAGTTTACCTAGATAGCATTGCTGGAATTGAGCTAGTTAGGCTAAATAGCATAGTAGATGTTGACCTAGTTTACCTAGATAGCATTGCTGGAATGGAGCTAGTTACGCTAAATGGCATAGTTGATGTTGATCCAGTTTACCTAGATAGCATTGCTGGAATGGAGCTAGTTACGCTAAATAGCATAGTTGATGTTGAGCTAGTTTACCTAGATAGCATTGCTGGAATGGAGCTAGTTACGCTAAATAGCATAGTAGATGTTGGCCTAGTTTACCTAGATAGCATTGGTGGAATGGAGCTAGTTACGCTAAATGGCATAGTTGATGTTGAGCCAGTTTATACCTAGATAGCATTGCTGGAATGGAGCTAGTTACACTAAATAGCATAGTTGATGTTGAGCTAGTTTACCTAGATAGCATTGCTGGAATGGAGCTAGTTACGCTAAATAGCATAGTTGATGTTGAGCTAGTTTACCTAGATAGCATTGCTGGAATGGAGCTAGTTACGCTAAATGGCATAGTTGACGTTGTGCTAGTTTAATTAGATAGCATTGCTGGAATGGAGCTAGTTACGCTAAATGGCATAGTTGATGTTGAGCTAGTTTACCTAGATAGCACTGCTGGAATGGAGCCAGTTACACTAGTTTGCATAATTGAGGTTGAGCTAGTTTACCTAGATAGCATTGCTGGAATGGAGCTAGTTACGCTAAATAGCATAGTAGATGTTGACCTAGTTTACCTAGATAGCATTGCTGGAATGGAGCTAGTTACGCTAAATGGCATAGTTGATGTTGAGCCAGTTTAGCTAGATAGCATTGCTGGAATGGAGCTAGTTACGCTAAATGGCATAGTTGATGTTGAGCTAGTTTACCTAGATAGCACTGCTGGATTGGAGCTAGTTACACTAGTTTGCATAATTGAGGTTGAGCTAGTTTACCTAGATAGCATTGCTGGAATGGAGCTAGTTACGCTAAATAGCATAGTAGATGTTGGCCTAGTTTACCTAGATAGCATTGGTGGAATGGAGCTAGTTACGCTAAATGGCATAGTTGATGTTGAGCCAGTTTATACCTAGATAGCATTGCTGGAATGGAGCTAGTTACGCTAAATAGCATAGTTGATGTTGAGCTAGTTTACCTAGATAGCATTGCTGGAATGGAGCTAGTTACGCTAAATGGCATAGTTGACGTTGTGCTAGTTTACTTAGATAGCATTGCTGGAATGGAGCTAGTTACGCTAAATAGCATAGTTGATGTTGAGCTAGTTTACCTAGATAGCATTGCTGGAATGGAGCTAGTTACGCTAAATGGCATAGTTGACGTTGTGCTAGTTTAATTAGATAGCATTGCTGGAATGGAGCTAGTTACGCTAAATGGCATAGTTGATGTTGAGCTAGTTTACCTAGATAGCACTGCTGGA
Organism: Prosapia bicincta; assembly: GCA_036971475.1. Lineage (NCBI taxonomy): Eukaryota > Metazoa > Arthropoda > Insecta > Hemiptera > Cercopidae > Prosapia > Prosapia bicincta. Next base: position 221,897,026 of record JBAIZL010000004.1, read on the forward strand.
ATGGAGCCAGTTACACTAGTTTGCATAATTGAGGTTGAGCTAGTTTACCTAGATAGCATTGCTGGAATGGAGCTAGTTACGCTAAATAGCATAGTTGATGTTGAGCTAGTTTACCTAGATAGCATTGCTGGAATGGAGCCAGTTACGCTAGATGGCATAGTCGATGTTGAGCTACTTTACCTAGTTATAGAAGTTATTTCTGTAAATAATTTTAATTAACTTTTGTTTGTAATATTTCGAGTTTTAATGGTTGGTAGGTTTTAAAAAGAATTCACATTCCGAATCGGGAAGCTATGGGTGAATCATGTAGGGGTCTACGTATGCTACATAGTCCAGTTGATGTTGAGCCTACATAGTTGACCTAAATAGCATCGTTGGTTTTGAGCTAGTTACGATAGATAGTTGGAATGGAACCAGTTACGCTAGTCAGCATAGTTGAAATGGAACCATTTATGCTAGGTAGTATCGTTGGTGTTGAGCTACTTACGCTAGTATCATTATTGATGTTGAGCTACTTACACTAATAGTATCATTGATGTAGATTTAGTCAGGCTATATTACTTCATTGATGTTGACCTACCTAAGTAACATCACATCCCTAACCTGCTCTGATAAATTTTATATACATTCAAACTCTGATAATAAAATCAAATATTTTAACTATAAGATAGTTTTTTTATACAGTAATAACGAGTTGACAGTTACATTAGTTTGTTACTAACAATATAGTTCTCGAATGTAGGATTTCTAGGTTATGGTAAATGTCTGTGTATTTGTGTCCTGTTTCTTTTATGTGATTGTAGAATGTTGAGTTGTTGTTCTGTTTGCGTTCCTCGATTCTTTGTTTAAAGCTGCAACCTGTTTGCCCAATGTAAAATTTGTTGCATTGGTCGCAGTTTAGTTTGTATACGCCTGGTGATTGTAGTTTATCTCTGATGTTGGTGCCGTGTTGTATTTTGTATTGTAAATTGTTATTAGTTTTGTATGCTATTTTGTATCCTGTTTTTTTGAAATTTGTGGCTATTTTATGTAATGCTGTGTTTATGTATGGTATTGTGATGTATTTTTTTCACTCTCTGTAGTGTTAATTTTAGTGTTTTTTTGTACTTTGTGGCATCGTTTGTCTATTATTGTGGTGTTGTATCCATGTGTGTATGCTAAATATTTAATGGTGTCTAGATCTTTGTTTGTGTTTTCTGTGGTCATTGGGACTTCTTTAAGTCTATGGAGCATGGATCTGAAGTCACCATGTTTGTGTTGGATAGGTTGGTTTGAGGTGTTGTGAATTAGTTTTTTTTTTTTTTTTTTTTTTTTGGGTAGGTGAAAATCTTCAAAAAGACGCTGCGCAATCCGTATTACGCAAAAGTGTGAAATTCTTACTCACTAAAAACACCTCCCTTTTTCATGACCAGTTGAAGCAACTGACTAATGACTTTCATTTATAGAAAAAAATGGTGTTGGAAAACTCAAGTTTCTCTTCGTTCTAAAGTGGCCAAATCATGTGGTCTAGTTCTTTGTAGACGGCGGACATGCCTAGTCACATCAAGGACTGGCTCAATCTCCTGATTAGGCTAAAGTGGCCAAATCATGTGGTCTAGTTCTTTGTAGATGGCGGACATGCCTAGTCACATCAAGGACTGGCTCAATCTCCTGATTAGGCTAAAGTGGCCAAATCATGTGGTCTAGTTCTTTGTAGATGGCGGACATGCCTAGTCACATCAAGGACTGGCTCAATCTCCTGATTAGGCTAAAGTGGCCAAATCATGTGGTCTAGTTCTTTGTAGATGGCGGACATGCCTAGTCACATCAAGGACTGGCTCAATCTCCTGATTAGGCTAAAGTGGCCAAATCATGTGGTCTAGTTCTTTGTAGACGGCGGACATGCCTAGTCACATCAAGGACTGGCTCAATCTCCTGATTAGGCTAAAGTGGCCAAATCATGTGGTCTAGTTCTTTGTAGACGGCGGACATGCCTAGTCACATCAAGGACTGGCTCAATCTCCTGATTAGGCTAAAGTGGCCAAATCATGTAGTCTAGTTCTTTGTAGACGGCGGACATGCCTAGTCACATCAAGGACTGGCTCAATCTCCTGATTAGGCTAAAGTGGCCAAATCATGTGGTCTAGTTCTTTGTAGACGGCGGACATGCCTAGTCACATCAAGGACTGGCTCAATCTCCTGATTAGGCTAAAGTGGCCAAATCATGTGGTCTAGTTCTTTGTAGACGGCGGACATGCCTAGTCACATCAAGGACTGGCTCAATCTCCTGATTAGGCTAAAGTGGCCAAATCATGTGGTCTAGTTCTTTGTAGACGGCGGACATGCCTAGTCACATCAAGGACTGGCTCAATCTCCTGATTAGGCTAAAGTGGCCAAATCATGTGGTCTAGTTCTTTGTAGACGGCGGACATGCCTAGTCACATCAAGGACTGGCTCAATCTCCTGATTAGGCTAAAGTGGCCAAATCATGTGGTCTAGTTCTTTGTAGACGGCGGACATGCCTAGTCACATCAAGGACTGGCTCAATCTCCTGATTAGGCTAAAGTGGCCAAATCATGTGGTCTAGTTCTTTGTAGACGGCGGACATGCCTAGTCACATCAAGGACTGGCTCAATCTCCTGATTAGGCTAAAGTGGCCAAATCATGTGGTCTAGTTCTTTGTAGACGGCGGACATGCCTAGTCACATCAAGGACTGGCTCAATCTCCTGATTAGGCTAAAGTGGCCAAATCATGTGGTCTAGTTCTTTGTAGACGGCGGACATGCCTAGTCACATCAAGGACTGGCTCAATCTCCTGATTAGGCTAAAGTGGCCAAATCATGTGGTCTAGTTCTTTGTAGACGGCGGACATGCCTAGTCACATCAAGGACTGGCTCAATCTCCTGATTAGGCTAAAGTGGCCAAATCATGTGGTCTAATTCTTTGTAGACGGCGGACATGCCTAGTCACATCAAGGACTGGCTCAATCTCCTGATTAGGCTAAAGTGGCCAAATCATGTGGTCTAGTTCTTTGTAGACGGCGGACATGCCTAGTCACATCAGGTACTGGCTCAATCTCCTGATTAGGCTAAAGTGGCCAAATCATGTGGTCTAGTTCTTTGTAGACGGCGGACATGCCTAGTCACATCAAGGACTGGCTCAATCTCCTGATTAGGCTAAAGTGGCCAAATCATGTGGTCTAGTTCTTTGTAGACGGCGGACATGCCTAGTCACATCAAGGACTGGCTCAATCTCCTGATTAGGCTAAAGTGGCCAAATCATGTGGTCTAGTTCTTTGTAGACGGCGGACATGCCTAGTCACATCAAGGACTGGCTCAATCTCCTGATTAGGCTAAAGTGGCCAAATCATGTGGTCTAGTTCTTTGTAGACGGCGGACATGCCTAGTCACATCAAGGACTGGCTCAATCTCCTGATTAGGCTAAAGTGGCCATATCATGTGGTCTAGTTCTTTGTAGACGGTGGACATGCCTAGTCACATCAAGGACTGGCTCAATCTCCTGATTAGGCTAAAGTGGCCATATCATGTGGTCTAGTTCTTTGTAGACGGTGGACATGCCTAGTCACATCAAGGACTGGCTCAATTTCCTGATTAGGCTAAAGTGGCCAAATCATGTATGTGGTCTAGTTCTTTGTAGACGGCGGACATGCCTAGTCACATCAAGGACTGGCTCAATCTCCTGATTAGGCTAAAGTGGCCATATCATGTGGTCTAGTTCTTTGTAGACGGCGGACATGCCTAGTCACATCAAGGACTGGCTCAATTTCCTGATTAGGCTAAAGTGGCCAAATCATGTATGTGGTCTAGTTCTTTGTAGACGGCGGACATGCCTAGTCACATCAAGGACTGGCTCAATCTCCTGATTAGGCTAAAGTGGCCATATCATGTGGTCTAGTTCTTTGTAGACGGCGGACATGCCTAGTCACATCAAGGACTGGCTCAATTTCCTGATTAGGCTAAAGTGGCCAAATCATGTATGTGGTCTAGTTCTTTGTAAACGGCGGACATGCCTAGTCACATCAAGGACTGGCTCAATCTCCTGATTAGGCTAAAGTGGCCAAATCATGTGGTCTAGTTCTTTGTAGACGGCGGACATGCCTAGTCACATCAAGGACTGGCTCAATCTCCTGATTAGGCTAAAGTGGCCAAATCATGTGGTCTAGTTCTTTGTAGACGGCGGACATGCCTAGTCACATCAAGGACTGGCTCAATCTCCTGATTAGGATGTATATGCAGTCTACGCAAATGCTTAGAGGCATAAACCTTAACCTCATCTATAACAAATTTGATTTTCATGTCCCGGTGCAGGTCTTCATTTCTAACGTACCATGGTGCATTTACCATGTTACGTAATACCTTATTTTGAAATGTCTGAATCATTTTCAAATTTGTTTTTTTGGTACATCCCCATAATTGAATACCATATGTCCAGATGGGTTTTAGAATTTGGTTGTATAATCTTATTTTATTATTCAGTGATAGTTCAGAACTACGGCCCATCAACCAGTATAACTTTCTATATTTGGCATTTAGTTCTTCTTTTTTCTTTTTTACATGTTCTTTCCACTTCAATTTTGCATCCATTGTCATACCTAGGTATTTTGCTGTGTTTGCTGTTGGTATAGCATTGCCATTTATCAGTATTTGTGGAGTAATAACCTTCCTGTTTGTATAGGTTACAAGAACGGATTTAGTTTCATTTAACTTAATGCGCCATTTTTGAGTCCAGATATAAAGATTATTCATGGCAGTTTGTAAACTATTGGCTGCTTTAGTAACAGAGTTATCTGTTGATAAAAGTGCGGTATCATCAGCAAACGTGGCTGTCATTATGTTATTACCCAGTGGAATATCAGCCGTATATAGTAGGTAAAGTGTAGGCTCCAGTACACTACCCTGGGGTACTACAGCAGATATATTTTTCAAGTCTGAATAGTCTTTATCATATCTAACCCTAAAATATCTTTCTTCTAAATATGTTGAAAGTATTTGATAAAACGGTGTTGGTAAATCTCTATAGAGCTTATACTTCAACCCTTCATGCCATACTTTATCAAATGCTTGGGCTACATCCAAGAAAGCAGCCATGCAGATTTTCTTTTCTTCTAAAGCATTTTCTATTGTATTAGTGATACGATGAACCTGATCGATTGTAGAATGTTTACTTCTAAAACCAAATTGGTGACCTGGAATCAGTTGCTTTTCATTTATAATCTGTGAAAGTCTTTTTAATAGAAGTCTTTCAAATATTTTTGACATAATTGGCAATAGCGAAATTGGTCGGTAGGATGTGACTTCTGTAGGAGGTTTACCTGGTTTGGGTATTACTATAATTTCAGCTATTTTCCAGTGTTTAGGTACATATTTAATTTTGAAGCATGCATTTATTATAAGCTGCAACTTTAATATAACAATGTCCGGTAGCTCTTTCATTATTTTCCCTGTAACTATATCATAGCCAGGTGATTTTCTTTCACTTAAATGAGGTTTAATTATATCCCTAATTTCTTTAAGTGTTACACATTGAATACTTGTACTGCATGAAATATTGTTAAGGTTTATTAAGATTGGATTTGAGTTTGTATTAAGTGGAGTAAACACTTCTTCTAAATAATCAGCAAATAATTCAACTTTTTGCTTTGCACTTTTAGCCCAATTACCGTCTCTCATTTTCAAAGGCGGATTTTGAGCAATAGGCCTATTTAGCTTTCTGGCAGCCTTCCACAAAGAATAGCTGGTAGTTTCATCATCTGTTAAGCTATTAAGAAAAGTGCTTAAGGATTCGTTTTTAACTTCCTTAATTCGTTTTCTTTAATTGTTATTAGTTTTGTATGCTATTTTGTATCCTGTTTTTTTGAAATTTGTGGGCTATTTTATGTAATGCTGTGTTTATGTATGGTATTGTGATGTATTTTTTTCACTCTCTGTAGTGTTAATTTTAGTGTTTTTTTGTACTTTGTGGCATCGTTTGTCTATTATTGTGGTGTTGTATCCATGTGTGTATGCTAAATATTTAATGGTGTCTAGATCTTTGTTTGTGTTTTCTGTGGTCATTGGGACTTCTTTAAGTCTATGGAGCATGGATCTGAAGTCAGCATGTTTGTGTTGTGGCAAGTGTGTCTATTTTTATGGGTTTCCTGTAAATGTTGAAGTTGTGTTTTTGTGTGTGGTTTTTTGTTATGGTTAGATCGAGGAAGTTCAGGGATCGGTTGGTTTCAATCTTTGAGGTGAACTAGAGTTTTGGTGTATTTTATTAGTGTAGGTGAGGAGTTTTTCGCATTGTCGGGTGTTGTCTCTAAATAGTGTTATGATATCATCGACGTATCTGTGCCAGTAAATGATTTTGTGTGCGTGTGTATTGTTTGTGAGTATCTTGGTATTTTCTATTTATTGATAGTCATAAACTAATGTTAAAGTGATTAATTAAGATCCGCCGAGCGTAATGGACTACAAAATTCAAGAACTTTTAGAGTTTGCTTTCAAGGTCTAGCAAGACTTAAACTTGATTCCCTAAATGCTACTCTTTACATGTGTAAATCTCTACATGTGCTTAGATCTAATCTTCATTGATTAATCGTTATACTTGAAATGTACTTAATTCAGGAACAAATTTTATTGACTCGTTCTTTCAAAGTTTGTCAAATTTTAAGCTATAAGTAATTATTGAGTAACTGAGTGAAAACTATTTGCCCGCTTATAGTGGGTTGGCTCCGTCAATGAAACGTTTCGAAACGCATCAGCAAGTAAGTTCAAAAGTTTTCACTTAGTTACGCAATAATTACTTATAATTTATTAAGTGAATTCAAGATGACCACAACAAGCAACTTTAAATTTTAAGTATTAGAAACCGTAAAATGGTATGTTTTAAAATATTAGCTCCTAGCTTTCCCCGGAATCGTCTGCTTTTGTTACTAAAACTCAGCCAAAAAGAATTCCTGACTGCGCTTTTCATAAATTATTTTCTTCGTTTTATCACAATAATTTTCTAACTGTAGCTAGCTTATATGTAATACAATTGGCATGCATAAATGAATATCTGGGTATAACTGGAAAGCACGCCAGGGGATATGCATAATTGTTCTACTACCATGTCACTTCCCGCATTTATTAACTTCAGTACATTCTGTCTGGCTTCAGTTTAAACATTTATAGTACGGCAATAAAAGCCACGATATGTGTTTCATTGCAAATGCATCAGACGAACGTGATATTTGGTTTTTGTGTTGCTAAATATTCAGAAAGAAATGTTTGCGCAGACAATATCATCAATCAATGTGTCACTGTAAATAGTTGTAAACGTAACACAAGTAATATAAACACAAATATTTCAAAGTCAATTCCTACTTGGGTCAACAAAGAAATATTTTATTTTAGTTACTATTTTTTAATAACTACAATTAATATAAATAAATTAATATAACCTATGCGTTAAAACAGCCTAACACATAACATACGGCATAAAACCAGCTGTTTTATGAAATGTATTTTATCACTTATTTTAAGCCAAATGGGACGAAATAACTAAATTGCGTACCGTGCCTCTTTTGTGAAAAGCATTTTCTGCCATATAAAACTAAAATTATTTAATTAACGAATTATCATTTGAAAAATCCATATTACCATCAATTGTCCTTCACTACAAGTTTAGAAGAATGAATTTGAACTTGCGTGGATGAATAAAACGTACTTTATTAACGATTGAAAATTTGAATATCATAAGGAGAGTGTGATTTAGTAAGCGTTAAAAACGTATTACCTTGTTCTACATAGACACTAGCTCATTGGGCCAGCGTGCTTTGTTCAATTAAGCAAAGGTGGAATATTTAAATCCAATGCTGGATTTGACCTTTTTTAACACTTGCAATGCAAAGTCACAGACTTTAGTCACATAACTGGA